>JAFEKR010000052.1:0-277358 GCA_019022495.1 Epichloe hybrida
CCCTAACCCTAACCCTAACCCTAACCCTAACCCTAACCCTAACCCTAACCCTAACCCTAACCCTAACCCTAACCCTAACCCTAACCCTAACCCTAACCCTAAAAAGCAAAATATTTAGCTAAATAGTTCCTTAGTATGAGATAACTTTAATATTACTTGTTAGCATAGGAGCTAGCTATAAGATAGCTTAGAATACCACTAGACCCGGGCTAAATTCGTTAACAAACAGAAACCCTTCTAATTACAAATCTAGCATAAGGGACAGAACAGATAGTATAGGCACAGAGGCGGGCTAGGGGAGGGACTAATTTTATAATTCACAATTATAACAAAGAACATTTAGGTCTAGAACTATTATTAGATTAATTTCAACTATAAACTCCAGGTATTATAAGTCCTACTAGCCCACCACTACCCTTACTCTAAGCTAAATTTAAGCCGCTACCTTATTCCTCCTCTAGGATAGGAATTACATCTATAGCCACCTAGTTACGATTTTTCATAGGGATAATAGCAAGCAGGAGATGGTTTGTCTCTGCTGCGCGCACGTCAAGGTATGTAAGCTAAAAGATAAGCTTAGTATACTATTTCTTAGAGAAACTAGCCTAGTCTAGGCCCGCTGCTAAGGCGCTTTGTTTTTTCTTTACCTAATTACTAGCACAAAGCTTCTTAACCTAGTCCTAGAAGCCTTCTAGGGCCTATTAAGGAAAATATTAGAGCTAGAATAAACCCGCTACTAAGCTAGAATAGACTTACCACACCTCTATTAGCTATGGAAGCCTAGGTCTTAACTAATTACTAATGCTTATTTCGATTGCTAGATAAGTTTAGCTAAAATAGCAGATTAGACATAGAACTAAGCTAGAGCAGGGGCAATTGTTAATTGTTACCTAATAGCATTGATAGTTCCAAACCTAATAGTTGAAACACGCGTTAGTGGCCGCCCCTATCTAGCAAGTTAGCCCTATTACTAAGCTAGAGTAGGACTAACCTACTAATAATAAGATAGCACTAGTGCCTAAGGTCCTAAACTAAATAAGATTCGTAGGAAATATATTAAACTTCTCTTAGTTTACTAAGCTAAAGCAAATTAGTAGTGGACTAGGCTTAGAGTAGAAGCAAACATGACTTATAGACAAACCCTTCTCTATAACCTACGCGTATTACTTTTTAGTCATAGACTTCCTTAGGAAGTCCTTGTACTTGCAAGATTCCTAGGCGGATTAGAGCTAGACAAGTAGTAACACTAGAGTACTTATAGCTTCTAGCGCTATTATACTAGATTTAGTCTAAATCTATAGTAAATATTAGCAAACAACCTAACCCTAGCCTAGGATAGCCTTAAATAGCTAGAAAGAAAAGAAAAACCTATAGGAAGTTTAATGTAAAGAGAAGAAAGAGACTAGGACCCTAGGGGGGGAGAGCTCTCTTTTATACTTATAGAGGGGGGGGGGGGGGATAATTTAGATAACTTACTTAAAAATAAAGCATAATGTGATTAACAAATCTAATGACACATAAGCAATCTTAACCTAGGACCACCCTAGTCTAGGGCTATAACTACCCTCCCTTAGTGCTAATTAAATAAAACTAGGTGCTTAGACTTTACTAAATATATAAGGTAGGAATAGGCTAGAGATAGCTAAAAAGTAAGGCTATAGAAGAGTAAGCGTAAGAGTAAATAAAAAGTAAATTAACACTATAAATCTAGATTTACTCTGCCCTAGCCTAAAGCAAAGAGACTTAGGATAGGCATGTTATTACACTGGAGCAGGACTAGAAGGGGCCTATAAACTCTTATTTCATATATCTTTCCTTTCTTTTTCTTTTTAATAGGATAAGGCTAGCGTAAGCTAGTAACAAACACCTATAACAGAAAACACACTAAGTAGCGCAGACCCGTTACAGAGCTAGCGCTAGCCTGTATATAGACGTAAGGGGGTTTTTCTTCCTAGTATAGGGTTTTCCCTTTTGACTTAGTAGTAGGAGTACTAGTAATAGCTATCTATAGAGCTAACTAGCGTAAATAATATATAGTTAAAGGCTAGGGAAGGAATTACCTTAGACTTTATAATATTTTTTTATTATTTAAAGTAAATATAAAGCTATATACTAGTAAAATAGCTAGTAATATTAATACTACTATGTATTATATATAATTTATATATACTAGCTAAGTAGCTTTTTTTAATTAAGAATAATTAAATATTAAGAGAGTAATATATAAGAAGTAAATCTTAAAAGATTTCTTAGAAGTAAGCTTAAAATATAAGTTTTATTAGTTTAATTAGTCTTATTAGCCATAATTGAGAATAATATAATAAATAAACCTTAATTTATATTTTTATGAACCTAATGTAAGCTTACTAATAGTTAAATTAAGTTAACAACTATTTATTTCTTACTATCTAACCTTAATAATAAACAATAAAAAAAATTGCAAAACATTACATGTAATGTAAGGTGTAAAAGAGGGGTGTAATGTAATGTAACGTAATGTAAAGCTCTAGGTATAAGGGGGACTACTAGGGATAGCTTGTTATCCTTTCCCCTTTTCCTTCCTTAAGTTTCTTAATACTATATTAGCGCCTTACTAAAGTTACCTAGGAGAAAGTCCATAATAACAATACAATATGACAACGCAACGTAACATCAAAACATAATGTAACATGACATATATATGTATTGATTTTTAATTTTTTTTGGGGTCATTAGCTGTGGCCAATGCATCTAATTTTCAAGGAACCAAAACAATTACTAGCAATACCTAGCACATATATATGTATATAAATATTGTTTACGCTAGACAGAGCTTTACATGTAGTGTAGTAAATGTAGTATTTTGACTTTCCTTGTAGTATGTAGTGTAGTGAATTGTAGTGTAGTGTAGTATGTAGTGTAGTGTAGTAAATACTACACTACACTACAAATACTACATGTAGTATAAGGCTAAAAATAAAGGTGGGGCATATTAATATTTTGTAATATTCTTCAGATTTTTCTTTATTAACTTAATATTAGCTTTCTTTTTTATTATAATTTAGTTATTTAGTTATAAATCTTTAAAGTTTATACTTATTTAAACTATTAAGCTTATAATAGGAATAGGGTAGCTAAGTATGGTATTTTTAGTATTACTATATAACTCTATTTATTTCCTAAATTCTAAAGGTTATTTTATCTTTCTAGATTTTTAATTAGATTTAATATTCATTTTAATATACTTTTTTACTTTAAATCTAAGATTTACCCTAAAGAAATTATTTACTATTATATATAAATAGGATAATAAATCTAATAATAATATATTTATAAAGATAAGCTATTTAGAAGGGTTTTTAGCTATAAGAAATAATTATAAATTAATATATATTAAGGATAATTCTAATAGATAAGCTATTTATAATAAGTTAGCTATATATTTTCTTTTATTATAATTATAAATAATTATATTAAGTTTTTAGGTTTTTTAAGTTAAAAGAAATGTAAAAACCCTTAAAAAAGCTTTGAAAAAGTAGCTAGAATATTATTCTTATAATATTAAAAAGAAATATAATATATTTTCCTTTATTACTAAAATTAGAAAAAAAAGCTTTAAAAGTAAGCTTAAGAATATATACTATTTTTAGCTTACTTACTTAGCTATATATTATACTAAAAAGTAGGTTTAAAAGTAAACCTTATTAACTATACCTTTTATTTACTAATAGTTTCTATAATACACCCCCTAAATTATTTTACAAATCTACATACCCCAGTTATTCGTCCCCTACTAATAGCTATAATTAGCTATACGTGTAATATAACCCTTATGTTATTTTAGAGAGCTATAAGGAAAATAAACTAGGGGGTAAACGCCACAAAAAGATATAATATTTCAGGTGTAAACTACTAAGAATTCAAGGTCTTTATTAATCCTAGCCCCTATCACCTTTATTTCCCTTCTAGTATCTAATTAGCTTATTTACCCCTGTTATGTAGATTTGTAAAATAATTCAGGGGTTATATTATATGCTTTTTCTATAAATTTATCTAAAGAAAAAGATATATTAATAAAAGTAGGTCTAAAGTGGGTCCTTATAGTTGCCTTTTACTTAGAGTTTATACTTTTTTTTAATTAGTTATAGAATTATTTCTTAAAAAGAGATATTAAATTTATTATTACTATTACTACTATTACTACTACTACTACTATTATTACTATTATTACTATTATTACTATTATTACTATTATTACTATTATTACTATTATTACTATTATTACTATTATTACTATTATTACTATTATTACTATTATTACTATTATTACTATTATTACTACTATTACTATTATTACTATTATTACTATTATTACTATTATTACTATTATTACTATTATTACTATTATTACTATTATTACTATTATTACTATTATTATTATTTTAAAAAATATAAGAAAGAAAAGTATTTTATTTTATTAATATATTTAAAAAGCTTAAAATACTAAGTAATTAAAAAGTATAGCTTTTCTATAGTAATTTCCTTATACTTATTTATATTTATATTTTAGTTACTTATTTACTATTTAATTTTAATTAAACTTTAACACTAATAATATTATAAGTTAATATAATTTATTATAGCTTATAGTAGCTTATAAACTATAAGCTATTATAAGCTATTATAAGCTATTATAAGCTATTATAAGCTATTATAAGCTATTATAAGCTATTATAAGCTATTATAAGTAATTATATTACTAAAAATTACAAATACTACAAATACTACAAAATACTACATGTAGTGTAGTGTAGTAAAAAAATTCCCTTGTAGTATAGTGTGTAGTGTAGTGTAGTATGTAGTGTAGTGTAGTGCAAAGCTCTGACGCTAGGTAGCAATTTGTGCTATTGACTAGTACTCCTGCGGTGATGTCTGCTTTATAAGAGGACAAATATACTAGGTTACTAATTATCTAATAATTAGATACTTAGAAGCGTCTAATAACCCCGCCACAGTGTCGCAATGCAACATAATGACGTAACGTAACGCAATAAAACAATGCAATAAAACAATGCAATAAAACAATGCAATAAAACAATGTAATAAAACAACGCAATAAGATAACGCAATAAGATAACGTAATAAAATAACGCAATGAAAGAACGCAAGTAAACGCAATGTAATAGCAACCCACATTTCTTAGGAATTGCCTAGGGCTTAGATTAAAGCGGTATTAACTTAGGATTATAGGCGAGAAAGGAAATCAGGAACATCTAGATTCGTGTCCGAATATTGCTGTTATATAAAGGCCTTCTTGCCTAATACCAGGGAGCTTTCTTGTTTAAATTATCAATACCATCGTCTTGATATTACCTATATTATCTGACTCCTTACAAACCTCTCCCACTCATATCACTTTTTAAAATGGCTTCCTATTACCCTGAAGGCGAATGTTACTTCGTTAGATCTTCCCTAAGATACGGTAACAATAATTGGACTGCACAAGACAATCGCCAGTTCTACAACCACGTTCTTCTTGAGTATTACTGGAACGGATGGCGAGACATTAACACGAGGAACAAACCCCATAGAAGATCTCAATGGAGTCATGGAACTGCCCAAGGGATATACGCCACTCGCTTTGGTGACTGGGACAGATTCTTCGTGGGCGAGAGCAGGGACAGAACCCCTGACAATATGCTCGCTATACACAGTCATCCTAACAGTCTAGATTGGAATGAATGTCGGGACCTTGATTCGGGTGGCGCAAGGAAGTACATCCTTCGCCCGGTGAGAATTCACAGGAGCGACACACAGTGGTTGTGGATTGATGCCACGATCCCTCTTAGGGCTATCTATTTCCCCGTCGCCCAGACCACCGACCATGCTTTCCAGGATCTGTGTACCTACGTCGTCATTGACTTCAGACACAGAAGAGAGCTTGAAATTACCAACCTAAGTGGCCGATTTGAAAGGATTCCCGTCACCACGCATGACGGTCTTGGTTGGAGAGATAATTTGACCTGGGGTTTCAAGATCCCCGACATCATCGCGTTCTTGACGATTCCGCACAAACTGCGCAATCCTAAACAGGGCTTGTTCAAAACAAATGTTCAAGGAGATGAGTTAATTGTTTGTGCTTCGTCTGAAATAACCTGGAGAGGTAGCACAGTCCATCAAGCTACGGGGTTCTTGCGCGAGATGGATATGGCCAGCATCCTCAGCGCAACATTTGGCGTCGAGGTCGGCTGGAGACCCTTCGAATACTCCTCATTCCTGATGAATCTTATTCTTCAAGTTGTTGAGCTAGGTCTTGGCTTCATTCCCGGCGTCGGACCACTTATGTCCGTTGCGTTTGGAATTGCGGTTCAACTGTTGCAAGATCCCACCTCCTTCCGCCATGACAATATCCTCGATCTCAGTGCAGCAGTCTTGGAAACTGTTATTTCGTCAGGGGGAAGATCTCAGAAATTCTTAGCACCAGAATTTCTGGCCAAATGTCCTTGCGATGGTTCGCAGAAGCGGATCGTATTGACTGATGAGGAGCGAGCTCGTCGCAAGGAGCGAGGTGAAGAGATCAACAAGCGCCTCACGGAGGAAATGACCTCACACTTGGTTATACGTTCTCTGCTAGAACGGGATTTGCTATTGCACGGAGTGGCTAGTCGTGATGATCCGCGAGTTAAGGACGTTGAGAGTGAGGCTACGAAAACAGCCGCGATTGATGTGCCACTAACCAAGGAGGATGCCGAAGGAGATCAGAGGCACGAATAATTTTTTGAGTATATGATATGCTCATTTTTTTGCAGCTACTGTTAGGGAGGCCCTTGTGTACCGGGATGGAAGTAAAAGAGTCAATAAAATGTCATGATTGCGGAGGTCGCGAGTTTAACACATTTGCCGCGCGCCAACTAAAGTATCGAGTCAAATGATTAGTTGGACGCTGGCCTCTAACAGGCAATCATGACTTGCGTGACGAACAGTGGACTAGCACTAAAACTGAACGAGAATCTATCCCGACTTTATTCATTGCTGACGACCAATATCGTTACGAAGCAGGTTAAAAAAAAATAGCCTGTTTCATGAGGCGAGCGCCAAAAAAACACCAGGCCTACCTCCACACCACCCTCAGCTCCTCCTCCAGACCAGCCAACTGCCCCGTTTGACCACCTTGGAAGCAGACTATTGACTCACCCGATGCAGAGTTCTTTTGACCACAGATTCCCGGCTTCTTTTCGTGTTGTACACCGCGTCGTATTCTCTGTGAACTTTACCAGCGGAAAGGCGGTCTACTGCACCTCTCAGACCATTGTCGCCAGCACCTGGCGAGCATGGAACCGAACCGTGTCTGGCACGACCCAGTCGTTGAAATATACAGCAACCTTATAACCCCTGGAGTACGATGCTCTGCAGAGGCATACGATCTAGCGAATCGTCGCTGGTACTGTCTGAAGGTCGAAGCAGAGATCGAGGATGATCAAGTGCTATCATCAATGATCGCGGGGCACCTTCGACAGTATTACGCTGCAAATCGGGACGAGCCACCCTGGAATACAATCCGGACGAACGCAAAGGGTAGCCTAGTCATTTTTGACTCACAATCGCGTGATAAAGTCGAAAGACTAATCCGCAAGTCACTTTGCTACGGGCACAAACCCACTGATAGATTGCCGACCACGGCCGTTGACAATCTCAAGAACTTAACCTTCATCAGTCGATCAGCAGACCGGTGTACGTGGAATGACCAAGACTGCGTCTTCAAGCGCATCGAATTTGATGTTGATGTAGAGATTATTAAGGGCGAGATTCAGACGCGCGAGACTCTTATACACGCCATGGGTCGAATGCCAGCGACCCTAATCAATGATGAGATGGTCAGGCGCTTCTGCCTCGTCCCCATTCTTGCCGTTGTCATCGCCGACAGAAAGCCCTGGAAGCCCGGCACTGTTGCAGGCATACTGATGCCGTATGCTGGCAAGGATTTGGAAAGTTTGGTTCGAAACAGCAACGCCGACCTGCCACTCACCCTGACACAGCTTCTGGACCTGGTTCGCGGCGTTCGAGAGCTTGTCAAATCTGGTGCGCAACACGGTGACATCAAGTATTGGAACACGGTGCTTCAGCCGATGGGGCAGGATAGCGGCCAGGCCAAGTTGATGCTCGTTGACGCTGGCTCCGAGGCTCCAGAGTACGACGGAGATGCAAGTGCATTGGGGACGCTGTTGCTTTGGTGTCTCGAGAATGCGCCGGCGTTGAGACAGGACGGGCAAGCCAAGGCAATGGTGGTTGCTGCAGCGAGTGCACTCGTCAATGGAAATTTCGATGGCGCTCTTAGCTGCTTGTCTGCGAGGGAATAGTTTGACGAAGTAGGATGAGGTTAGCTAGCCTAGCATTTATTTTCCTATCGGTGAATAGGGCAGTTTAGATCGTGCTGCCGCTGCCAAAGTACCCAAAATTAGACACATGCGCTACTGGACTTCGTTGTTAATCGTGCAAGAAGCTTTAGTCTATTTTAAAGACATGACCTGCTCAGAGAGCCAGTGAGAAGTCCTGGATCTGTTGAAATGTAGGAGAGAGAAAAGTCGGATTGTATCAGGTGGCATTTGCCATCCCCGTGGCCTATGAGTTCGCTAACAAATGTTCACCATGCACCGCGGCCCTAACAAAAGCATATTTTTTTTGCGGAATTTTCGAACTCTGTTAACACGCCTACTTAGTCAATGTTTGCGGAAACGGGGCCTGTTTCCATTTGACTTGCCGAGACGCGTTTTTAACGTGTAATGGAAACGGGTCCCGTTTCTAGTACTAAAGGGAGACCATATAGACTTTACTTGGAGGTGAGACACAGCTCTGCGATACTATAGAGAAGCAAACAATAGTATGGGATCCGGTCTTGCTCTAGCGTCATTTTGTACCTTTGCAGGCTAAAGTAACTTTGCTTATGAACGACTGCACTTTGTACCCCATGAACAAGGAAGCTAAGCCGCAAAAGTACAAACATCCATCTCTATCCCAAAAAGCACCAAAATCCCTTATACATGTTACCCTTGGAGGTCATGTAATCTAGCATCCCGTAACGCGATCAATCTTGATATAGCAGCCATCAGAATCGCGCCTGTATCGACCGCAATGAGTGCAGTGTCCAGTGTTGCGGATAGCATTGTACGCGTCGATGAGCTCCTGGCCAGTACCCTGGCAGTGGTCTCCGGAGAAGAAAAGCCCACATGTACCAGAGCAGGTACCGCTGTTCTGAGATCTAACCACATTTCCAATTAGTTTGTTTACATTAAAGGAAGCAAATACTCGTGCTGATGGATGCCAACATACCCCTGTAAAGTGCTGTACTCGTTTGTGGCGATGACCTTGCGATAAGCATCGTCGCAAGAGCCGCCAAGACGCTCGCAAAAGGCAGATCCCTTGCAGTCAATGCTGGATTGACGAGAGAGCAGGGCGCCTTGGCTACCTACAGACCTCGCCTGCGGGTTGGCGTACGCGACATGGACGGACTGTTCGCCATTGTCGAGGCGAATGGTTTGAACATCAAGGTCCTCGCTGCTTGGAGCGGCTGTCACGGAGACGGCGAGGAAGAAGCTAATGACGGCGGCTTTGAACGTGAATGAGAGCATGGTGAAGAATGAATAGAGTCAGGTTTTGATATCTAGAAGTGGTTGTTCGAGATGTTGTGAAGAAGTGATTGCGTTTCTTTGTGTTATTGTTAATAATGAAAGACAAGACTTCGTTGCTAGAGGGTTCGCAAGGCCTCTTATACTCATTCTATCTCATAGATGTTCGCTTTGTTTTCTGTTCATATATTATAGAACGACACCCCATGTCCAAGCGCTATGGTTAGCATCGCCAATTTTCATTGGTGGCGACCTCAAGAGAGTGCATCTCTTTAGAACCCGGAAGGCTACAATTGTGTACTAAGAGGAGGTATCCTCGACCAAAAGCATAAGGGTTCAAGGTATAAAGCTTAGCCTTAAAATCTCAGAGCTACAAATGATTACATTACATCCCACACCTATATCAGGCTGCTAAAGGTCACATAAAGTTATTAGTCTAGTCTAATAGAGGGGAATTAGGGTCAGGGGATGGAATTGTAGCCTTGCGGTTTTCAAAGAGATAACACTAAACTAATTCTTCTTCATTAACATTGTTACGCGTACGTCACGGCTTACGTGAGTGGGGGCTATTTCGAGGATTCGTCCTTAACGACTACGAATTGCGTAGCCTATTTAGGTTTACAAACCTCTAGTTGTTAGACCACTGAATACGCATACAAATGATTAGTAAAAATTAATAAACGGATAAAACGGATAGGTGGACGGTTAATCTAGATTTATAATACGGAGTAGACTAACGTGGTGATATGCGCATTTAGTGGCCCCTGACTTAAGTCGCCCAATGTACATGTAAAAGCGGGCGTGCACACCACAACCCAACCTAGGCATTGTCAGACTCCTCGATTTCTTATGTTACTAGTAGAGGCGTGGGGGTGGCTTGGTACCTGCGCGGTTAAATCAACAAGATAATCCTTGGCCAAATTCACCTGCATGAGGATGACGCGTTAGCTTTCTGGAGGTTAGGGCGGAAATGATCGTCGAGTTACACCGCCAAGGGGCTTATGTTTCCGTTTTATGCGGGAATAGAAGAGATGGGGGCAAACAGCCATTGAAGCAACTTTACTCGTGTCTTATTTAGGATCCCATGTATATTATAGTAAGCCAGAATCACATTAGCCTTATTCACACCTATTCTCATGCTATTTCTAGGTTCACTGCGCTTGCTCTGATATTGTTAGAAATAATTTAGTCATCAATATTGTTGGAAATAGCGTAGTCATCCATATTATTAGAAATGATGGAGTCATCAAGGAGCGCCTTTCTTCATGGCACCACTAACTCGCATTTGCTGCCTGTTCTCGGTCTTATCCTTTCAAGGGTTCATATGAAAGTGACAGAAAAGCCCTACAGGTATGGAGTGCATGATGTCGAGAAATATGAAAAATATATAAATAAGACTGCCCGCGGGAACACGATCGGTTTCAAATAGAGCTTCCTATTCAAATTTAGTCTATCAATTAAAGCGACTCTTCTCCAGGTCATCACGAAAACCCCTTTCTGAACACTCTTCAAGCTTCGATAGTATTTATCTTGACAATGCACGGCTTCAAGTCCTTTGTGGCCTTGGGCCTGGCATGCCTCGCTGCATGGGCCAGCCCCATCGTACCCGACTACGACAACAGGAGATCTATCGCGGATCAATCGAAAGCGGCGCTCAGCGAGCGTGCTATCCCAAATAATGTGCCAGTTAAGTTGTGGACAGGCCTGGGGCAGGGAACAAAAGTCCAGCCAACATTCAAGGCTGAAATGAGCGCCGGTATTTACGGTAAACCATCCCAGGCAGACTTGGTCGAATACGCAAGGAAGGCGTATGAAAACATGATGACACAGCCAGAAATCAAAAATAGAAAAAGTTCCACATACCTGGTGGCAGCTCTCTTCATCCCCACGACTGGAAGTATCTATATCTGCTCAGTGCCTGATGGCCCCGCAATCGGCCGACTCAGGACCCAGGGAGCTACCGACGCCCCGGCATGGTGGTCGCAGGTCCAGAATCGTACTCCCATGGTGTTCCACGCCGAAGATGGTGCGGCGTACTTGTATGAGTCTTCGCTTACCACTAAGCTTCCCGCTGGAGCTACGTACCCAGCTGGTTCATTCATCGTTGCATGGGGCAAGTATAAGGGCCGGACGGTTGATCGCCTCTGTTCTGGAGGTGGAGATAATCCCATAAACCCACCTTGCTCGGTTGTCTTCGGGAACCTGAGTGTTGGATTCTAGACGCAGTAGGACTTCAATTATTTGGAAGGACAAAGAAATCTGTGAAACTTGACATACACTCGTTTGATGGTCTCCATCATTACCCGGTGGATTAGGGCGGAAACCGAAGGCTCTTCCTGGCAATGGAGGATTATAGATGTTTGGAGAGGGGTTTTGTTAGAATTTAGATCCGTTTTCTCTCTTTTTCGTTGGATGTTTTGCTCACGTTTGTAAAGTCAATCGTTGCGAATTAACTTAAACTGCCCCTTCCCACCGCCTTTCTAGATATGTAAGGCGCTTCCCCTCGCTCTTACTTCTTCCGAGCAGATTTTATTTCTTTTAAACACTCATTTAATAGTGCAGCATACCTTGACGGTCCAATTTTGCAAGTTATCTTTTCCCAATCCGGTTACATGAATTACCACCAGCCGTGTCCATTCTGCAGCAGAGCTTCTTGCCTACATTGCTGAAAGCCATGGCCCTCTGGGTTGCGGCCCTCAAGTTGTTTATCTTGCAACCCGCCTTGAACTTTTACAATGTGCTGCGAGGTTTGAAGACCTCGTAAGACATCGCATACGATCTAGAAGAACCTTTACTACTTAGCTCGGGCAGCACTAGATTGGTATTTAAGCTCAGCGAGATCATTGTTGTGAAGAAGAGCCGTCTTGGCCGTAAAGACTATATTGCTAACGAGCAGAAAATTTTCGCCATACTAAATCGCCAACCGCTATCGTCATACATCATCCAGCACTTCCATAACACTCAGGACGCAATCTTCTTAGAGTTAATGCCAGGCGGTAATATAGGAACCATCCTCCATGATGAACAAGTGAAAGACGAGTCCACACAGAGAGTTATTCGAGTAGAAAAGCTACAAGCAGCGCAAGACTGTCTAAAATGGATGCGGCAGGTCGCAGCGGCAGCAGCTTGACTCGAGCAGCTGAATTTAGCGCATTGCGGCATTCGGCCTGCCAATATGCTATTGTCTGATACGCAGGACATTAAACTTGCCGACTTTGACCACACGCGCAAGATTGGGGACACTTTGCCGTCGCTAACGGAACCCTTTGCTCGGCTACTAGGGGATGAGGGTGGCTTGGAGCGCGGAACCTACGGCACGGCTGGTTGTCGGACGGAGCAATTTGCCATTGGGTCAGTCGCCTATGCCTTGACGCGCGGCCATGATCCTTATGAGGACGAGTGGTGGGGGCCTGACCATGGCCTGATATGTCAGGGCAAGCTCCAGAACATGGAGTTTCCAGGTCTTAGCAAAGAGAAGCACGATAGTATCATTTGGAACTGCTGGCATGGTCAGTATGAGTCAATCGGTCAGCTCTCCGGACATTTGGCTGGTTTGGATCAGTCTTCATGGGAAGTCATCAAGCAGCAGGCAAGCGCCTCTGATATCTGATTGAGGAAATATGAATGCGAGATAATTATCCAAAAGGGCATCCTTGAAAGGCTCTTCACCTTTTAGACTAATAAAAGTAATAGCTATTAGAGATACTATGGGGATATATGAACTAGTAAAAGCTACTTCATATTCCTAGTAAAACATATATAATATTAGGTACTTCTTACACATCTTAGTGCTATCGAACGATCTGTTATTAGCCTGCTACCCCTAGTCTTGTTCCTCCTGTAAAAACAAACAGGGGTTAGACTGTTTGCATCTTGTTGAGGCGTTCGTCCGTTAGAAAATCACCTCCAAAAGCGGCGTCACGTCGTCTAGAAATGGGCACCCTAACCTTAGGAAATGGACACCTTTTTGCCGTGGACCTGCACATTAGTCATAAGTTTATTGTTGCACAATGGAGCAAGATGTTGCAGCACGAGGTTCTGCCTACCATGATGTGGCTGATTTTCAACGCCGCACTGCCTTGCGGAAATAGCTTGATCGTCCAAAAATCACAACGTCGCACAGCAATCTATATTCATTAACATTCCCATTCTCATGCATAACTATATGGTGGAGCCGGAGGTGGTCCGTAGGCATCTTCAGTATACTCTCTAGGCCAAATCACGCGGCCATCCGCTGCGAGAACAAGACCATCCCTACTTGTACCGTCATACCACAGTCGGGGAAGGTTCGTCCATTTCCCTCTGCCCGCAGAGTCATACTCGGAGCTAAGAACAGCTTTTTCAAGCTTGACAGAATATTTGACCGTTTCATCAGCAGTGGCATAAGTCGGCCATTGCAGGTATATGAAAAGATCCCGAAGGTTGGGCCTCAGCTCCTCCAAATGTTGTGTCAAAGCGCGATATACTGCGTGTAGCGCAGTTTCTGACTGAGGACCTTGGATGATCTCCCAGGCATGCCCCATGTAGAGATTCAAGCTGAGCGTGCTTGGGCCACACGAGGTAAGGAGAAGGGTGAGGACTTTTGCCCATTCGGCTCGCAGCTTGTTGTATTCTGCCGCATCCATGGAATCGCGAAGCGATACAACTAGACCTATTGATCGGAGAAGCGGTGTAACACGTGGTGGTAGGCTTCCGAAAAAGTTTGAAAGTGGCGAAAGGATTGCTTGGCAGGACTGCAGGTCATCCAGGCGGCCGCCCTTTGGGAGGATGATGAAACGATTTTTTCGATAAAAAATAGTCTTGGCAATATCATATACTTGATGACTGACCAGAAAGATTGACAATGGCAGTCTCCAGCACGTACAGCTTTGCGAGTGTGCGCCATGGTAATGCGAACACGTGCAGCAGTCGAGCGTTGTTGTGCAGGTCTTGCAACAGTCGAATGGTGACAAGCCCCGATCAGGGTTCCATTCCAAGTCGAACGGGGCCATGAGCTCTGAATATTCAAGAATGCGAAACAGGACTTCTGGCGGGAGGATATACGTTCTGGACTTGTTGCTGTCTGGCGTCTTCTCCGAGGAGCGGGCCATCAAGCGATGGGCTGTCTCTCTGGCGAGCGCAGAATGTTGCCAATTTGGATGCCGGCTCAGGCGAATGGAGCAAGCCTCGAGGTTTTTAATAGGGGAAAGCCGGTCAACAACGTCCCGGGCCGTCGCGAGATCTTCAGTATCACAGACGAAGTCTAGGCGCAATGAGTCCAGGTGGCAATGCGTAACTAGCCGGCACTCCACGTCCTGCCATTCCTTTAGAACAGCTGCATGCTGCCGAGCTCGACTTTGAAGAGGGCGATCATGGAACCCATAATATCGACATTGGGGATGACAAGAAAACAGGCCGTGGGCCTCTGGTCCTTGCATGTCTCTCAGAGGTTGGAATGCCGCTCTGTAGATGCATTCGCAATTGTTCAGGCGGACAGTCAAGACGCGAAGACATGACAGCGAGGCCGTGCTGAGATTCTTCAGAGGCCTCAATCCCGATGCATCACTTTTACTGATTGTGAATGAGTTTTGCGAATACAGAATGCGCAAGACTTCCTGTGATATGGCACGCGAGATGTACAGGAGGGCGACGGGTAGTGGTGCGCAACGGCACGTGGGTACGCAGTCGCGCTCATAGAGACGGCCCATGAATTTCCTGGATTCGAAGAAGCAGGCGTAGTCGGAGAATTCATCTTTTTTGTTGCGATGGTGGTAAGCACGGGGCGCTTCTTGGTTGAGGTTGATGGGGCAGAAGCGGACGAGTCCGACGAGAAGGTATATGCGGTAACGAATCCGGTAGGGGAGATGCAGGAAGGACGACGAGGCGCGTGGTGATGGCGACGACGACGACGACGACGACGACGCTCTTGGCTCGACTGTGCGCTGCAGGTAGTTGTCCAGCTTGCGCTGAACCATGGCTGTCATGTGGTGCTTGGTTCCGTCCCGAAGTCGAGATGAGGCAGGGCGGCGGATGTGGTGGTTCTCGCGGACAACAGATTGGGCCAGACGCTTAAGAGATGAATGGCACTTCACCGCCAAATTATTTACTAGCTTGTTAGCGGTATTTATGCGTGCAAGAGTACTCCGTACAGCTCCTTTGGGCGTCTGGTCAGCGTAACATCTGTTGTCCCCGCCAGATACCATTATCGTTGTAACCAGTCAGCCGAATAATAGAGAGAGAAGCTTGACCCCCCTTGTGAGCGGGCGCCGTTTCTCCACAAAGCCCGGATAAGGCGGAGGTGGCAGTCAGCAAGATGGCAAAATGAAAACCCACGACGGGTTACCTTCCTTACTCCATCTTCTAGTTAATCAGTCTCCATTAATAATTTCTTCGCTACATGATCAAACTAGGACACACTACTTCCTGTGCCTCACAGCATAATCATGTGCGACTACCGGGAACTTGCCTTTAAGGTCGTTCGCCACATCTTTGCTGCTGTGATACTGCCCTTCCCAGCATGACCGAATGACGTGACCGATGCTTCCAAGGGAGGTCACATCTGGGAAATCCCGCTGCTGATAGCGAGCCTGAATTTGAGCTTCAGACAGCGTCGCGTACGGCCTCTCCCCAGTCAGAAGTTCGTATGCCAGAGAGCCGAATGCAAAAAGGTCCCCTTGGACCGACAAGAGGTTGCCAGGGTACTCGGAACTGGGGGTGATCGCGACAAGGAGCGGCAATGAATCGATTGACGATCCCGCAAAATCTGCGAGTTTGACATCAAGTTCACCGTCCAGGAACACATTGGCCGTGGTCAGATCGCCATGTATTATGTCGGCGCTATGCACAAACTCGAGGGCTTCAGCCAGCTGAATGATCCAACGAAGGGCCATGTCTTGCCTGCATCCATGGGTTTCGATGTATGACTTCAAGTCGTGGTTGCAGGCGTATTCGAGGCGGATCCCCGCGTCGCCCACGTCGCCGTGGTATGACAAGATGCCGTCGTGTGTGCCGTGCCTCTCGAGCCTCATGTAGATTTGGCGCTCTCGCTCAATTGCCAGATACGATGATTTATCGATGGCGGTCTTGATCACCGTCGGCTCTTTCCGGCCAGTGTCAAGTACCACAACTCCCGTGATCCCCCATGCAACGACATCATTGACACCAAACCCTGGCGGAAAATGAATCTCGTCATCGTCCGCCATCCTTTGAAGTGTATAGGGAGTGATTCTTTTCGGTTGCTTCGTGGTAGGCAGTGTCGCGCGGGCCTAGTTCAACCGAGGGCAAGAGAACTATGTCCCTAGCAGAATGTTAGAAGACGTGGCCTCCCAGTCTCGCTAGGGAGGTGACACGATTGATATCAGCGAGGGGTGAAGGGCGGTGCCCTGATCTGTCTGCACGATCCGAATGATGTCTCTAAGAAGCCAGCGTACTGCCAAAGCAATACGGGCGATTTAGCAGGTGCTTTCATAATCTTTCATAACGTGGTATCGGGTGGTCGATTGGACCATACGTCTGCGCGAAGAGGTAGGCGGTGGAAAGTGGCACAAGGTAGTTGACTCCCACTCGTCACCACATAATACGGGTCGCGTAATCAGAACCCGACAACGCGCTAAATAATGAGTCTCGATCAAGTCCAACTAAACCAGCTTCGAGGCTCACTGCAACGGTCTGTGCTAGAATGCTCAGAACGATGTCTTTATCAGGCTGCCAAATGGTAGGATGCTTCACCTGTTCGCTGCAGTTTGAGTCTAACGTTTTTTTGGGGACTTCCACAGGGCGGCTGAATTGCTCAACGCCCTCCCGGATCATGGGGTTGATGTGCCAAGTTTGCATTCGCTCCCGAACCCCATCCTAACAACAGGCACTGTTGAGCAGCGTCTAGAACTCAAAGAGGTGCCAAAATATCTCAAAGCAAAGGCTCTTTTCGACTGTCATGAATTCCAACGCAGTGCGGCCGTTTTTCTACCAAGCAGCTTCTTGGAGCTTCCTACTCAGGCTTCACTAGGTAAAGCTCAGCAGCAAAATAAAAGCAACGCCTCTGCATTTATAAGAAATCGAGTCAGTCAAAAGGGGTTGTTCATTGCTCTATATGCACAGTTTATGGTAGGGGAAAAGCTGAGGACCGAGGAGCTTGGACAGATTCTTGGTATTTCCGACGTTGGCACGATTGTGAACAAGCAACTCGTGCCAATCAAACGAGCATTGGAAGTTTGGTTCAATAATGCACAGCCCGACAACTCTCAGCAACATGAGACCAGCCACGGTTGGCTAGAATACCTGTTTCGTCTCTCCGCATCCTGTACTTTGTAAAATGGCTAATCTTGGGTATAGATACGGATTGATATCCGCGAGAGACGGAAACAACGATCTGGCGATCCATTGGCTGCTGAGGGGCGTGTCACTAAATCCTTGGAATTGGGGTGCGTGGGAGGAGCTGAGCGACTTAATTCGTGATGTGCGACATGTATGCTCCCCTTCTTCTTCTTCTTCTTCTTCTTCTTCTTCTTCTTCTTCTTCTTCTTCTTCTTCTTCTTCTTCTTCTTCTTCTTCTTCTTCTTCCGTTACAGCTGGGGCTTATTCAGAAACTTACAACCCAATTTAGCTTGAAAGGATTCAATGTCGGCTGAGCCCGAGTATCATGGGCTTCATCTTCTCCATATACTGTCGACAGAGGTTGCAGCAAGGTTCGCCTTCACTTCTAGCTGAACTTTCTCAGCTTCAGAGTATTTTTCCTGAAAGCTTGTTTCTTCAGGGTCAAAGAGCTCTGGTGACTTACCAATTGAAAGGTATTTACGTAGCAATACTCCTTCTGTGTTTATATCCTAAGAATTTCATAGACGTTTATGAGGCCAATTCGATTTTTTGGGCAATGACTCTGTCCGACCCCAGGCGTTTAGATTTTGTGGACCATTATTCCAACCTCCTACACACCCTTGCCTCCCAAGAAAGACTGGCTTTCGTTGCCCAACTGTGTTCAGCTGTCGACCGCTATCGTCCCGAGACATGCTGCGTTGTTGGTAATTATTACTCTTTGTGTGGACGTCATGATGATGCCGTTATGCTGTTCAGAAGAGCTCTGATTCTCGATCGCCGTTTCTCTGGCGCATGGACATTGCTGGGTCACGAGTACACGGAGCTGCAAAACATGCACGCCGCTGCAGAATGTTACCGACGTGCGATTGATCTTAACCAACACGATTATCGAAGTTTTGTTGGACTTGGTCGGGCTTACGAAACCTTGGATAAAGCGACATTCGCGTTATACTATTACCGTCGGGCAGTAAAACTGCGCCCAATGGACGCAGATTTGTGGCAGCTAGTTGCCAATTGCCTAATTGGGTTGTCTTTGCTCCCCGAGGCTGCTAAAGTTCTTGAGCGCGCCCTTACCTACCTTGGACCGTCAACAAACACGAAATACGGATCGAGTTCTTTCAATCATTCAATGAACAAACGCCTTGACGTCCTCTATCAATTGGCTAAAATATACGATGAGATGGAAAATCGGGATGAAGCTACGAGGCTCCTAGAGCTTTGCGTAGAGGAATATTCTGCAATTCAAGAAGGCAGCGCTGCTGATGAAAGCATGACGGCAAACTTCGGCCCCTCGATCATACCAAAAGCGCTCTTGCTTTTGGCAAAGTGGGCAATTAACGATGGTGACTTCTCAAAAGCCCAGGCCATGGCTAGTCGCATTGATATAGACTGCGAACTTGCAACAGACGCACAAAAGATTCTTGACATATGTACCCATCGAGACGGCTCAAGCATTCATCACTAAAGTAATACGCATACACACCTGATGGTAAGCGAAATCATGCCAAGGAGCGCTATGTAAGAGAGGAAGTCAAAGGCAGTAGCCGTGAGCTTAATATTGCTTGAACAACTAGGGATCTAACTTTAACTTCACTAGCTACTTCTTTAATACAGATCCATTCTCGCTTGGAATTCGCCCTTAGTCTCGCTTAGATATTGAGTGGGAAGGTTGGCACATCATTCTTAGTGATCATAGCATGCCTCTGCATGTACCTCGCCAGGCCTCGCATGCTATTTTCCAAGTATTTCTGACGGTCAAGCTGAGCTTTGAGAGTTTCGTATCTCTGCAAGACCTCGGAATGCTGCCGCGCAATGGCACGTTGTTCCTGACTTCCTAGCACTTCTCGGTCGATGCGTCGCCGGGCATCCTGCGCCTGACGTTTGACTGAGTCATACTCTCGCCTGAGAACATCCATACCTTGCTGATTGGAATACCACTCTTGATAGAAAGAACCTCCGAGGTCCCAACATTCTTCGGCAGTACGGGGGTATGAGGCAGCAGGGTACTCATTAGAACGGCTCATTTTGCAAAAATGCTAGGACAGTGAGAGATGAATCAAACATTATGTGGACAGAAGAGAAGAGAATACCTTTTCGAATTTCTAGGTGTCAAAAGGTGTAAGCCAGAGAATATTGCAGTACAGTCTGTTGTCTTGAGCGTCTTGGAGAAGAAATTTGTTTTATTTTGTCAAGTAAACTTGGACAAATTTATATGTTTCGTCAAGCCTACAACATAATACATGCAATGACGTCGGGTCAAGAGCTCCAAAGCAGCATGGAGACAGGCCCCTCGACACTCATTGTGGGACTTCCATGACGAAACACAAGGTAGAACCAACGTTCTTCTCCAAAAGCCGAATAGGATTTTAGCAATCAACCTCCCTCCTGGTAATGTCAGCCAGTTGGTCAGATTGTCAACTATGAAGCGAATCGCCGTCCAAATGAGGTTCAAATAAGGTTACATTGGACCAATAAGAGATGACAGTACTCCGTAGATGACCTGACGAAGCGAAATCAGCCGGTGGCCCTTGTGACCTCTGGTCTTGGACCAAGATAGCTGTCTCCCTCTGAACGATCCAACATGTTATGGCGTTTCAAACCGCACTCTTGGCTCGATTTGGCCTAGAGACATCCCGAATCTTCCCCGCCCCACGGGCTTATTTTGCCGACCTTTTTGAACCAGAACCATTTGATTCAAGTTTCAGGCTGGCCACCTTCTGCCCTTGATACGCGCTCAGCTTCTTTAAGCGCCAGTTACGTTACCGGACGCTTCGCCCAATAGACTCGATTGCTACGATCCAGTCAATCGCTTCGTATCATGTGCCCTGAGAAATACTGCGAGACAGCTGGCGCTTAACAGATCATCTTACACGGTCGTCACACCACAATGTGCGGTACATACCCCCATACCTGGTTCCAAACGTCGTGTTCCCTTTCGTGTGTCGATTGGTCGTGGCTTGGCGGTTGCTGAGGATTTTTGACAGTTCTGAAACTGAAATCTCTTCCCAAGCACCTATGACTTGTCAAGAGTCTGTTCCAGTTTCCACATTCTCTGCGTCGTGGTGATCCTTCGTAGACACCAAGAGCTAGACGCTGTAATCCCCAGCTTTAATGCTCTGTTAGGCGATGGCTTGGCAAATCGGTGGGGTCAATCTCTTTGGTTGCGATCCGTAATCCGTACTCGGTAGCCATTTCTCGATCGGTGCCCTACAGATGTATTGGCTTCGGTCGCAGATCAAGTACCAAACTCTCCCCAGTAGCCAAGGGGGATAGCAAACCCTTCACCGTTGCCGCCGAGGGCTATGTTAGGATTGGCTGGACAAATACCCCGGAACGTCCAATGGGCTGGCCTAATAAATGAGCGCCCCGCACCCCGCAGGCTTGCGCTGCGCTAGCCACAATTTCCTGCTAAAGTAGGGTCTGTAGCAGGTCAAGTCAAGGACGGCAGGAAATGCCAGCTGCAGCTGCCCCTGATCCACTAGCACAACCCAGCGGCTAGTGTGTGTCAGCACTAACTAATATCCGAAGCATAATTCGTAGAAGCAAATCTGACACTCACCTGCGGTGGCTAGCGCAAGTTCCGTCCGTCCCAACCACTGTAGGTGTCAGGTAGGGGTGTAGATGGATGATAAAAAGTGTTCAATTCGATCAATCAAAGGTGCAGACAGCACCTGACTTTTGTACCTAAAAGGTACATAGTGCGCTATAGTAATAACTAGTTTACGGAGGTACTTCTAATATATTTATCTTTACTAATATTTTATAATACGTTTTATCCTAGTTAATACGTAATCTATGCTTATATATCTAATGCTTTAGGAAGCTTTTCTTAATATACCTCCTATAGCTAAGATATCTATTAAAGCTAATAATCTAAGGTATAGGAAGAGATTATAAATAATCTCTAGTATTATAATTAGGTAGGAATTTCCCTTAGACTAATTCTCTAGTAAAAATCCCTATATATTTAACTTAATAAAGGCTTTATAAAGCTATTTATAAGTATCTTAGAGGTCTTTATCTAATTTACCTTAATATTACCTATTATATATTATTTTTAAATCTATATTTAATTTATATTAAGGTGCTTAAGGCTAGTTTAAAGCCTTTCTTCTATATATTTAGTAATCTAGATTATTTATTTATTATTATACTAGATAATTAAAAGTAATAGTATATATATATTAATATTATAAAGTAGCTTACTAAGAGAAATACACTTTTTTATACTATAATTTAGGGTAAAGAGCTTTACTTCTATACTTAAAGTTATTATATAATATTACCTCTTAGACTTCTAATTAATTATAGTGCTATATATAATAAAGACATAGCCTTATATTAACTTTTAAGTCTTAGGATTATTACTAAGTAAAGTATCTATACTAGAAAATAATATATTAAAGCTATCTATGCCTAAATATTATAAGCAAAGCTTCTTTATATTCTAAGTATATAATAAAGTACCTTATACTAGCTTAATATGCTTTATTAATAGATTTATTATAAAAGAGGCTAGCTTTAAAGCTATAAACACTATATTAGGTCTTCTAATAATATAAAGATATACTAAAGAGCTTATAATTACTTTATAGTAGCTAATTTCTTTATCTAAAGCTTTATTATTATTTAGGTAAATTATAGCTACTAGGAGAGAAGCTATAATTAAGCTCTTTAACTTATTATTAATAATATTAGGAATAAACTTCTAAGTAATCTTTTAAATATATAATTCCTATAATAACTATATCTCTTTAGTTTTGTAATTTCTAATAATTTTAATACCTAGGAACTACTTTAATTTACCTTAGTCCTTAATATCTAGGCTATTTATTAATTACTTATATAATTCTTTAAATTCTACTTTAGATCTATTAGGGTAAAGTACTATAATATTATTTATATAGAAAAATAGAATAAAATCATTCTTTATAAAGATATATAAGTTTTCTTTCCCTTAGATAAAGCTAAGCTTTAAAAGGAATCTTATTAAATATAGGAACTAATATTAGGGAGCTTCCTATAGCCTATATAATACTCTAATTATCTTTTAGAGATAACCTTTTATATTTATACCCTCTAGGGGCTTATAAAAGATAAGTTCTTTAAGTTTTATATATAGGAAGGTATTTTAAATATTATATTATTAAGTATTAAGATTATTAGTATAGTAAACTATAAGTAGTATTTATAAAGATTAAGAAGTAAGTATTATAGTATAGTTATTAAGGTTATTCTTTAGTTATTAGTTACCTTATATTACTATTTAAGCCTTAAACTTTATAACTATACCCTTTTTATTAGTTTTATATTTAAAAACCTAGCTAAGGTTAATAATCTCCTTATACTTATTAGAATTAATTAGTTCCTTAGGTATATTCTCCTAGTAGTTTAAGAATAGAAGCTTTAAAAGCTTCTTTATAATTACTTCCTTCTAGTAGTTATAATATAGTAATACTATTACCTAGTAATAATAAGTAAGTTCTAGAGGTATATCTTTAATCTATAAATTATACTAAGTTCCTTAAAATACTATAAAAAAGGTAAAAGAAAACTATACTTACTTAGCTTTTCTTAAATCCTTTTATTAATATTTTCTAGGTATAATATTATTTAGATTAATACTATTATTATAAGGACTATAATTCTCTATAGTCTTACTACTCTTAGTAGTAATTTTACTAGTCTCTATAGTAGTCTCTATATATTTAGCTATTATATTACTTATAAATTTATTAATCTTATAAAATAGTATATTATTACCTTATGCCTAAATCTCTAAGTTCTCTATAGTAACTAGTGCCTTATAAGAAGAGTTAGGAGGGGTTAAGAGAGCACTAATATAGCTACTTTCTTACTCTAATATATATAAGGTAGTATTTTTACTTTAAACTAATTATTTTCTTACTTTATAACTAAGGGCTAAAAGTTATAATTTTCCTTCTCTAGGTCTATTCCTATAAGGTCTTAACTAATTTCTTTATTAAGGTCTTTAGCTTTAAGCTCTTTAAGTAGTGTAATTATTAATATCTTCTCTTTCTAGGCTAATTTAATCTCTTCTTTTAGTTTAAAGAATAAGGCCTTATTAAACTATATATATACTAATATAATAACCTTATAATTATAAAGGGTTAGAACCTAGATAATATACTAAGATTTACCCTTATAACTTATAAGGTATCTAATATAAGCTTTTTACTTTAACTAAGGGATTACGTTATTTAATTTAATATACTCTAGAGCTTTCGTTATTATTAGAAACGCTTTATATCTATAGGCTTATAGATACAAAATTAAGGGCTTTTAGATCTCTAATATCTATAAATAGGTAGGGATAGTTTTCCTAGCCTAATTTCACTAAAGTTCATATAGTATAATCCATTTCCTATAATATTTAAAAGGCGTTTAATTTAATAAATAAACCGCTATATTAAAGATTTTATTATTAAGTTCTAATAGGAATCTAGCCTTTAGACTTAACATACAGGCCTTTTACTTAACTATGCCCTTAGATCTCTTTACCTTACTATTTGAACTAGGTGTTAAGGGAGCTAAATTATAGACTATAATACCCGCGAGGGCTATCTTATCCTTTATATTCTCCGTAAAGAGGGCCTTTTTAATATTGCTATGTAAAAATTATAGTTAAACCCTAAATTAAGTGTTTAGAAACGCTGTGTGAGAACAAGGGATAGCTAGGCAAGAGGTATGGGGGCACTCGTATATTGACTAAAGCTTGCTAGGTCTAAGTGTATTGTGCGTGCAAGTCGCTAGCTTATAGCTAGTAGCTTGCTAGTGTTATGTAAACCTAGCCCTAGGGCGTGGTATACCTACTAGGTAGTGCGCTAGTATACTAGTATTATAAGTAAGCCTTATAATTATCCCCTTACTTATAGCTAAGCCCCTAAATAGCTTTTACTAGTTAGTATATAGCTACTTACTAGGTAGTAGCTAATATTAAAATAATAATAACTAGTAGCTGTTGATTCCTTCGGATCTTCATCAGTTCAATCGTGGCTAAAGACTGGACTAATTGTGGGTCTGGCGCGATGCACGCCATATGATTAGCTGCATTAATTTGCCACCCTTTTTTATGCCCTACACACAGATTTCGCTTACTTTTCTAGTATTTAGACTTTCCCTCTTTTCTCTCTCTTTCCTAGCTAGCTAACTAACTATTATTAACTTTAATTTATATAGGATTTATTACTTACGCAGGACCTTAGTGTATCTAACACTAATTAGTAGTTAACTTTATAACTACAAATAAGCTAGGTATTATAAGAAGAGACATTTCTATAGACACTACTACTACTACCCCTTGTTATACTATAATAGTTATTGCAGTAAAGAGATATAACTACATAAGTGTGCTAAAGGAAGAGACTAGAATCCTAGTTACAGGCTTGTTAGGCTTCTAAGGAATTAATCTATTAACCCTTAGGCTTAGGGATATAACTTTATTATATTTATCTAGGATATTATTATTAATTATTAATTCTATCATCTATTACGAGAAAACTAACCAAACAACTAAATCTATTACTACAAGGCATTTATTTTAA
The DNA here is from genome assembly GCA_019022495.1 of Epichloe hybrida. Lineage (NCBI taxonomy): Eukaryota > Fungi > Ascomycota > Sordariomycetes > Hypocreales > Clavicipitaceae > Epichloe > Epichloe hybrida. The sequence continues at coordinate 25,460 of JAFEKR010000052.1, forward strand.
ACCTAACGTTAAATAACCTTAGCTAAGCTAGCTAATATACTTATAAATTCCCTTTAACATATTACTTTCTAACAGACCTTTAATCTCTCCCTATAAGCATTTACTACTTGTTTTTTGCCCCCTTTATTATTAGTGCTGTTTGCCCTATACTTATTAGTAAGAAAGAGAGATTACCTCTTTCCCTCCTTTTTATAAAAAATAGGAAGTAGCAATTCCTATTATTCCCTTATTACTTTTCCTATTATTTTCTAGTTACTTTTAGAACTTATATTACTTTCATTATCTCTATTAATTTATTCTTATTACTACTTTTGCTACTTCTATTACTTTCTCTTCTATTTTTCCTGTTTTTGTAATCTTCTAATTTTATTAGAGTAATAACGCTCCTAAAATATAAAAGAAGAACCTTATAATAGTAATAGGTAAACACAGGAGCTTAATTAGTAGTAAAAATAACAAATTAGTAATATTTCTTTTATAGTTAAAAATAGCAAAGGAATTTAGACCTTCTATAAGAGAAAGGGCTGCTAGTAATAGCAAGGCTTTAATTATTACCCCTAAGAGACCTTAAAGGCATAAATTACCCCTATGCCTTTAATAGCTTACTTATAAATTCTTATATAACTAGAAAGAATCTATTAAGCTAGATCTAGACACTGCTACGTAGCTTAAGCTTAATAACTAAATTATAAGATTTATTAACCTTAGTAAGCATTAAGGTTAGAGAGATAATAACCTATAGGAATTATTCTAAGAAGACTTCGAAGGCTAGTTTAAAGATACCTTTAAAAGGGTATCTAAGGATATTATTAGAGAATTACGTAATTCTTTACAAGATTATAGCGTTCTCATTAGGTAAGGCCTAGGATATTTAATCCTAGTATTACTTAAGGAAGTGCTTTATTAAACCTTAATACCCCTTTAGTTATAGGAAAGATTATAAGAAAGACTATAATCTTCCGAACCCCTAGAACCTTAATATTAATAGCCCTAATAACCTACCCTAGAAATTAACCTTCCCTAACCCTAGAGATTACTTAAACCCTTATAAGAACCCCTGCGATAATCCCTATTATATTAATAGCTCTATCCAGATAATTATTATTAAGAACAACTAGTGGACTATTATTTATAATAAATTATGCCTTTATAGTAATTCCCCTCTAAAGATTAGATTACAAAGAAAATCTTAGAGCTTACAAAGATATACAAGGATAGTAACTACTATAGTAGGAAGCTATATAACTTCTTAATGCCAAAGACTATACTCTTTAAAAACAAGTGTAATAAAATTAACCTTCCTTAAACGCATTATTAGAAGGCTTTCCCTATTATATTAATAAGTAATGCTAAGTAATACTACCTTAATTACCTCTTTAGGAATAACTATTCCTATAAAGAGATAATTACTTATATCTATTAGCGCTTTCAGACAGAAAGTAACTAGTAATTCTATTACTATAAATAAAGTAGCATAACACTAAAGAGCATAATTAAGAAGAACCTAGATAAAAGTAAGCTTAAGTGCCTTAAGATTATATTATTAACCCTTAAGAAAATCCACAGAGGCCTATACCCTACTAAGATAGTAAATACTAAACTCTATAAGCAGGCCTTAAACGCTATAGCTAGTGTGCCTAAATGTTAGATAGTAAAATACATACACTTCGTAGGCTTTGAAAGTCTTACTAGAGACCTCCGTAAGGCAATTACTATTATGAAATTAAATAAGAGGCCCTCCTAATACCTTTAGTACTAATAAGAAGACCCTCTAGAGGCTATATTTACTAATCATTAGTACGGATAGCAATTATCCCCCTACGGCAGAGGAAGTTATTATAGATAGAGCCCTAGGCTAAGCACTAAGCGTTACTTTATGTGTAGTAAGAGTGGCTACTAGTTCTCTAATTACTCCGCTAAAGAGTATTAAAAGGAAAAAGACTACTAGTAAGCTAGTAAAACACATTATACACCCCCTTTAGAGAAGAGATTCTAAGCATTCCTTACCTCCTATAAAGGGCAGGATAATAACAAGCTTAATAAAGGCTTAGGTTAGAATTAGGAATTATATCTTTTAGCCTACATAGAAGCTAAAGATAATAATAATAATGTGGAGGAGCTACCATTAATAGCATATCTAAGCATTATATAATTCTTCTATTCTAGATTATAAACTAACTATAACGCTACTAACGTTAATATCCTTGCGACCCTAAATAATTAAGCCTTCTAACACGCATTCCTTAGGTAGGAGCTCTATAAGCTATAAGAGTGTAATAAAGGCTTGATTTGCTATATCTCTAAAGAACGCTATTCTAAAGAGGTCTTTAGAGGGATTATACCTAATACTAGCGCTATAGGAAAATTAACTATAGGAGAGGTATAAGTAAAGGCTCTATTAAGATTAATACTTTTATTAAAGGTAACCCCTTACAAACCCTAAATTATTATATTTAGCGCTAGATTAGTAGTTATAAAAGAAATCCTTTATATACCCACGGAACTTAGAGAGCTTGAATTCTACGTCCTTAACATAGCTACCCTATTTCTCTTCTTAATTACTAATATAGATAAGATATAAGTTAAGATTAATAACCTTGCTAATATACTTATCTAAGGCAATAAGACTATACCTATTATGTAATAATAGGGCTATCCTTAGTGGTTACTAGAAGCAAGAGAAATAGTTACCTTTTACCTTTTAGAAGGAGATATCCATTAATTATACTATTAACTTAGTTACCCTTCTGTTTAATAGCTTATAAAGATACTTCACTAAGCTAGTCATAAAGTTAAACGCTAGGTAATTAAGGAATTAACTAAAGTTTGCTACTATTACTAGATGCATAGAAAGGCCCCTAGTTAATTCAAATTCACAATCAAGGATAATTATAAATTTAACTACGAGATCATTATTAATATCATGTAAATCAATAGCTGACTAGTGCTTTACATTATTAATTTAGTAACCTTATTCTAGGTAGCCTAATTCCTTAATCTAAAGAAGTAAAAGGCTTAAGATATCTAGGATATAATCCACAAATATTAGATTAATACTTATCTCAGACCTCCAGAATGGATTATACATAACGCTAGTAATAACTTTGCTTCCACTAAGTTTAAGCACTATGCTTAACTAATATTAATTAAGACTAATAAGATGCTAATTAAAGCCTATAATAGCATTAGAAAGATTAAGAGATATTACAGACCCCTATGCTAAGCTTATAATATTATTATAGACTTAATTAGGATAGAACTCACGCTAAAGCAACGCCTTCAAATAGCTATTAAAGTAATTAATAACTTTATAGGCCTAAATAGTATTATCCTAACCCTACTAGTCTTTAAAGGCTACCTACAGATAATAGATAAGTTACTACTGAGCATCTTTGTTATTTAATATACTAAAGTAATTTATAAAGCCACTAATAAAGTCTACTACTATCTAGCTTTATAGTAGGTCTATAATGCCCTTAAAGCCTAGAATAGCCTTAACATAGCGCCTATATATTAGCTACCCTTATAGGCTAATATACGCGTGTAAAAAGAGAAAGGTAGCTAGCATAGCCCTTACAAGCTACTTACTACTAATAGAGAGACTTATATAGTTAATATACCCTATAGCCTAGTAAAGTTCCGCTTTATAGTAGTAAAGCCCTATTATAAAGACTTATATACTACAGAGAGGCTAGAGTAGTAGGAGATAAAGCCTTATAATCTGCTAGAGTAATAGCTAAGTAATATAAAGGAAGAAGTAATTATATAACTAACTACTACTACTAAAAGAGATTCTCTAATAGAAGAAGGCAAAGAGCTATAAGCACTAGCTAAGAGAAAATAAGGGAGACTAAGAAAGGCCCTTATAGTTTAATTTATAAGTATAGGAGAGTTTAATAAAGAGGCTTATAAAGCCTAAATAGCCCTAAGGGGAAGCTATTAAGTTAAAGACTTATTACTATGCCCTAAAGAAATAAAAGTAAGGAAAAGAAGACCTTATAGCCCTAAGAAGAATATTAGCCTAGTTTAGCTTTATATACTTATAAATAAAGATTAAGAGGAGGCCTTTATTTAAGAGGTTATAACTAAAGGGATGCTAAGTATAGCATTCCTTATAGTAAAGGAAAAGGCTAATTAGAACCTTACTCTTTAACTTCACTAAGAAGGGAAGATCACAACCCTAGGAAAACCCTTTAAGCAATCTAATTAAGCTAAGATTAATGCTTTATAAGCTCGTAATGTGTTCAAATTCATTAAGTTTAACCTAGCGAAGCACGGAGGTTATAGAATCTTTAATTCTTATATAGTTAGAGAGATCAAAGGCAAAGGAACGGACTTACTATATAAGAAATCTTATCTCGTTATATAAGGCCATAATAATAAAGAAAAGGAATTTATCCTAACGCAATTACCAACAATATAACAAGTAAGCCAATGCCTTATTATAGCTATTACTCTGTTATTAAAAAGAAGAGGCATTTACCTTTAGATTCGTAATATTACGCAAGCCTACACTTAATTACACACAGTGCTAACGAGGCTAATTATCATGAGATTACCAAAGTAAATTACATATCTCTTTCTAGAAGGGACTATAATCGAATTAATTAGACCTCTTTACGGGATCACAAAGGCCAGAACCCACTAGTAAGCAATGTACTTCTATCACCACAGGGATAACCTTAATATAACAACCTTAACCTATAATCCCTGCTTATTAATTATAGCCTTAAATAATAAGAATCTCTTTAGTATTATTAGAATGCAAACCAACAATATATTAGGCCTAAGCGACAATAACTTCTTCTAAAAAGAAGAGAAAGAGCTCTAGAAGGCTAATTTCATAGCTAAAGAAAAGCAATAATTAACCACTAAGAACCCCCTTATCTTTAATAAGTGTATCTTAACCTAAAACGCTAACAATTCGCTAATCTTAACCTAGAAAGGTTAGAGTTAGAAGATTAAGGAAGTTAATTCTTAATCCTTAACAGTAAAGCAAGATTACGTAGAGTAACAAGCGCAAGGAAGCTATATTATAACTATATGTTAACCAGAGGCTTTATACAACCTTTTAATTATAGCTTAACACTAAGAACCCTCTAGGGAAGATATTATATACCTTAATAAACGCCTTAAGTAGTAAATTAAGAATTAATAATATAGACTATAATATATTCCTTTAGTCCTTAAAGAGGCAAAGCTCTTTATGTTCGTAAATAGATTACTTACTAATAATAAGGATCTAAGCTCACAGATTAGATACGTGATTATAATTAGCAACAAGATAATACAAGATAATAATACCTTTATTATAAAAGGTAACATTATCACGTATAGCTTAACAAAGAGCAAGAGAGTTACTTATAACGCGCTTGCCTCTGAGTTATATAGCATAGTTTAAGGCGCAGATATTACCTACGCGATTTCCATGACTTTACATTAGATCACGAATCGATTAAAGATGCCTTGAATTCCTACGATCCTTTATACTAATTCTTTTTCATTATATAAATGTCTTATAAAGCTAGGAACTATAAAGGAAAAGAGACTAATAATTAATATTATAGCTCTTTGTTAATTATATAAGAGGCATGAGATCTATGAAGTTAGGTGGATTAACGGTAATAACAATCTGGCAGATGTAATAACTAAATCATTGCCAAATTCGTCGCTTTTCTCTTTGATTAATTTGAACGAATTAATAATTCATGTTAAAGGATAGGTAAAGAGACCCGCGATATTAGGAAACAGGAGCTTAGGCAAGGAATAATAGATTAATTCAATTAACTAATGCCACGATAGCTAATTAGAGTAGCGAATTCCTATTAAGGGATTTACTAGTGTACACTTTCCTTTAATCTAATTTTTATTATGTTTTTAGGCTCTTTAACCACAAAGGAAAAAGAGAGATTGCTAGTGTTAATTCCTTTAGATCTTTATTAGTTTAATTGTGGCTAAAGACTAGACTAATTATAGGTCTAGCGCGATGCACGTAATATGATTAGCTGCATTAATTCGCCACCCCCTTTTGTGCCTTACACACGGATTTCGCTTACTTTTCTAGTATCTAGACTTTCTCTCTCTTCTCCCTCTTTCCTAGCTAGCTAACTAACTATCATTAACTTCAATTTATACGGGATTTATTACCTGCGCAGGACCTTGGTGCATCCAACAAGTAGCCTTTACCTTTAAATTACTTATAGCTTCCTATTATATTATATACTTTTTTTTCTCTCTTTAACTATAGGAATTCTCTTTCTAAATTCTATTATACCTTTAGTTTCCTTATGCTTTTATTCTTATTATTTCTAAGCTTTTTATTATAGAAAATAGGTCTATTTACTTATAAATTTATAGCTATATATATTATTTATATATAGGCTACTTTAAGTTTAAGAGAAGCCCTTTAGCTAAGCTTACTTTACCTTAGATAAACTATTAATTCCCTTATATTTTAGTTATTAATAATAAATAAACTAAACTTATAAAATACTATATTTAATATATATAGTATAGTAATACCTATAAGGGGGTAAATCTATTCCTTCTCCCTTATATTTTATTTTATTATTACTAATTACTTACTTATAAGCTATAGTAACTATAAAGAGTAATTTTACTAATCTTTATACTATTTTAAATTAGATTTAAACTCTTATAGATACAAAGGATATAAATATTATAGTAAAAGGCCTTATTTTTCTAGAGAAGACTTACTTCTATTTTACTAAGTATATACTATCTCTTATACTTACCTTTAACTATATAAATATAGCTTACTAAATTATATTTAGTTTAACTAGTACTATAAAGGTATAATAAGTATATTATTTCCTCCTTTATTTACTAGCCTTTTACTTATAATTAGGTATAGTTTACTTTTATTACTTACTAGTAGTATATTATTTTATATTAGTATCTTTTAGTTACTATATATCCTACTCTTACTCTAAGGATTATAAGATTTTACTTACCTTATTTATTTCTATTTTACTACCTATTTACTAATAATTCCTAGGCTAATTATTAGGAATATCTTATTACTTAAAATATATAAATAGTTTTATAATTATAGTTTTCTAATCTAAGGTATATTCCCTAGACTATAGTAAAACACTAGTGTTACTGTTAAAAATAAGACCTATTTTTAGCCCTTTTCTAGTTAAAGAACCTTCTTATTACTAGCTTGCTTTGCAAGTCTGACAGCTGCACTGCAGCTGTCAACGGTCGCGAGGGCAGCTGTCAATGGCTGCGTCGCAGCTGTTAACAGCTGCGACCGACCGTGTGGATGACTAATTAGTTAATTGCGTTGTGGCTGCAAGTGTGGCTACAACCACGCCACTAGTAATTAGGTAAGCTAGGGTGACGTAAGCTAGGGTGACGTAAGCAGGTTACCTTACATATAACTTACCCTATAGCTATCTTTGACAACGATTTTCTCTTTATCTAGAGGTCGTACAAAAGTTTTATATATAGCAAATTAAAGCTTAAAGATAGGGCTTTCTCTTTATGTAAGGTTATTTTTTGGACTAAAAGTTAGTGCATACGGGTTGCTAGCTAGTATAGTGGTGAGTTGATTTTTTGGTTTTTGTATACAAATGAATTTTATGGAAAATCAAAAGTGGCCCGTAAGACCCCGTTGGTGGCCCGGATCCACCGATACGGTTGGTAGGTCTATGAGAGGAAGAAGATCTTTTTAACTAGCTAGATAGCTAGTTCTCTTAACTAACAACAGCCGCATTGCCCGTATAACGTATCTAAAATCAATTCTATTGCTCTATAAGATATTATAAAAGTGATCTAAATTGAATTCTATTAGTTAATAACTGCCATAACCTTCCGTTGCGTTGCGTTGATTGATTTAACGTTGCAGCCCTATTGGTCCCTGACCGTAGAGCTTGCACCTGTACAGCTGTTGCTAGCTAGTAACTAGCTCCTTACATTTTAATAGGTTATGAGCCCGGCTCTATCACTATAGATTCCTTTTAGGTCACTTTGTGTACGATTACAGAAGACTTCCCTTCTATAAAAAAGGAAGGACCTGCGAGAAAGAAGCTTTTCCCTTCTATAAAAAGGAATTAATTGTGGCTACAGAAGACTTCCCTTCTATAAAAAAAGGAAGGATCCGCGAGATAGAAGCTTTTTCCCTCCTATAAAAAGGAATAAATTTTAAATACAGAAGACTTCCCTTCTATAAAAAAGGAAGGACCCGCGAGATAGAAGCTTTTCCCTTCTATAAAAAGGAAAATGGATACCAAAGGAAAGGGACCTGTTATCCCTGACCCTAGTGCGCAAGAGGTTCTAAATAACCAGCTAAAAGAGCAGGCTATTAAGCAACAAGCAACTATAGACCAGTTATTAGAGAAGCTAGAAAGCCTATCTATAACTATAAATAGTCGTATGGAGGGTGTGGAATCTGATAAGCCCGCTAGTCAGCAGCAAGATCAGCAGCCTGTTCAAGAAAATCAAGCTGAATCTAGCTCTGTACAAGCAACCTTTAATAATTCAATTATTAAGGAATTTAATAAAAGGGTTTATAGTTTTCCAGAGACTGCTAGGCTTAAAGGAGCCGAAAATTTCGAACAATGGAAACAAGCCCTAACTATCTAATTTAGAGCTTTAGGCATGCCTAATTTTCTAGATAATCCGGAGAGTTCTAGGGCGCTAGGGGATCCAGATCAAGCTATTATCCTTATGTTACTAAGGGATAGTTATACGGAAGGACCCCAAGCCGCTATAACTTGGCAAAAATCACCTGAAGAAGCCTATAATTTACTTGTAAGGCAATATTCACATAGCGTTGAAATCCAGAGGGGGTCCCTATATTCAGAATTTCATAACCTAAATTTTCAAGAGTTTAAGGGGACTCTAGAGTCCTTTAATGCAGTCTTTAATAATCTACTAGCTAGATTATCGATTTCAGGGGTCCTGATTGCTCCGATAGATCAGGTTAATCAATATCTTTAATCCCTAAAATCAACCTTCCCTCAGTGGGCTGAGAGGCAACGATTCAGCATGCGCACGAATAGGGCTATAGGGGCTCACCTAGAAGCCCTAAATCTTCAATTTTTGATGGCAGACCTTCTAGCAGAACAGAGGGATAAGTCATCTACGGTATCCAAAGCCCTGAATTATAGGGCTAAAAACCTTGAAAAGGGTGCCAAAGAAAAAGAAAAGGCCCCTAAGGATTAGAAGAAGAAAGGAGGCTCTGAAGAAAATAAGGGCTCTTCTAATTCTAATTCTTCTTCTAATAAGAAGAAGAAGAAGAAGCAAAAAGGTCAAAAATTAGATAAAAAGGATAATAAAGAGACCTCTGGAGAGGGATCTTTTATGCTAGGAAATTACAACCTTTCTAACGGTGCTCTTAAACCGTACAAGAAGCCTAGCCTTCATAAGACTAGTTATAAGAGCTCTAGTGATAGTAGCTCTAATTCTAGCTCTTCTGAATCGGATGATGATGAAAATCAAGAAATTAAAACCTTAAATGGTTTTAATTATTACAGCAAAGACATGAAAAAGGCCCTATTATATGATACAGGTTTAACTGTACATATTGTTAATTCTAGGGAGGTCTTTAGGGATTATACCCCCTATAAAAAGGGGGAATCCGACCCTATTATAACTGGTGGTGGCCCTATTTACGCTAAGGGTCACGGTAGTGCTGTTTTTGAGGTCCTATATCAGAAAAATCTAGCTAAATATAGGACCTTAGTGCTTAAAGATGCGCTATATTTTCCTTAGCTTGATGTTAATATAGTTAGTGGACTTACGCACTATATATCTGGTGGTTGCCTTATAAAAAACCTACTTTATCTTAAAGATAGGTCTCTTATTGCAACCTTAGATATAGAAAAACATGGTTTTTTCTTCCACGTTAAAAACCAATCTACGCCTAAGTTATCTAAAGGGCCCTGTAATAATTCGCATTATATCCGACCTTTTACCTACGCCGCTTTTAAGGGTCATAGCAATCCGATTAGCTACCCTATAGAGGTTCAAATTCCCTCTAAAAAGCCGGATTGGGCTTCTGATTTAGACGAAATCGACGAAAATAATGATGATATTGAAGAAATCGTACGGGATGATTTAGGGGAATTAGTCCCTTCTTCTTCGCCTATAGCCCCAGGTTGGGTCCCTTATAAATCTAAGGAAATAGATTTAGGGGTGTTAGAGGGCCCTAGTGGAGGAAAAGGGTCCCTAATACCTCTCCAAGAGGCCTGTGGTTCTCAAGGGGCCCAGCAGGGGACTAGTGAAGAGGGCCCTAGTCTAGATCCTAATTCAGACCCTAAGGATCTTCAATATCAACGGTTGTTAGAACTAGCTAGCCTATGGCATGTACGATTAGGGCACCTAGGTCTTCCTTTGCTAAAGAAAACTAGCCTTATAACTAAAGGAATCCCTGATTTTTCTAAAATTAAGGATAAGGATTTTAGATGTATTGCTTGTGATCAATCTAAGGCAGTTAGAAGACCCAGGAAATTAGCTATCCCTGACCCCCCAAGAGCTCTAGATAGAATAGAGGGGGATACGCTAAAAATCAGTCCTACGCCGTACAATAAACAGTCAATTTGTTTATTTTTAGTTGATCGAAAGACTAGATATAAGTGGGTTATCTTATTACCTAATAAGGAAGGCCCAACTGTTTATAAGGCTATCAAAGGCTTCTTCAGAGGGCTTAAAAATCAACTAGGTCAATATCCTAGGCACCTTCACTTCGATGGGGGCCAGGAAATCGATTCTAGTTGTCAAGCTTGGTTGAATTCTAAAGGGATCAAATTTACGACTTCTAGTCCCTATATCCATGAGCAAAATGGATTAGCAGAACGTTCAATTCGTACTATTCTAGATCGATTAAGGGCTACTATCCAGTGGGCAAAATTACCGTTATTTTTATGGTGTTTTGTATTACCTGCAGTTGTTAACCTAGTTAATATAACTGCTAATACCACTAAGGATGAAAGCCCTGAACAGCTGCTATCTAGGGAGCTAAATCAGCCTTATACAACTAATATTAGCAGTATTAGAGCTATAGGATCTCACTGTGAGATTCTAATCCCCCTGGAAAAACAACCTAAAGCCCAGAAGTTAGCAGCTAGGACTATCCCTAGAAGACTTTTAGCTACACTAGGTTCTAACACCTACCTAGTGTACATCCCCTCTAAAAGGCTAGTTACAAAGACTAGCTTTATTAAGATTATAAAACCTATAGGCCCTGTTTCTAAAGGCTTACCTAGGATTTCTATAGGGGATAACCCTTTAGAGGGGGAAAATAATCTAGAAAATGAAAATCAACAAAATCTAGACCAAGGTTCAAAGGATTATCCTATAGATAACATAGGTATCCCTGTAGGTCAAGAAAAACCACCTACAGGCCCCAAAGAACCCCCTAAAGGCTTAATTCCAGCGGATCCTATACAGGCGCAGCCTATAACTCAACTAGGAAATCAGATTTCGACTTCGGACCTCGATTTTGACAAAATTATCAATTTCGACCCTAATATCGACCCTATAGATGTTAATATTAGTTCCCCTTCTTCTCTAGATTTCATAAAAGAAATCTGCTTTAAGGTACAGGAGAAGCTAAAGGAAAAGAATCCTATTAGCCCCAAGCCTAAGACCTAGAAGCAGGCTATATCTAGCCCTGAAAGGGATAAATAGATAGAAGCCACGTATAAGGAATACGAACAGCTTCTAAAGGCTAGTACTTTTAAATTTATAGGGAAAGATCAAATCCCTAAGGGCCGAAAAGTACTAAAGAATAAGCTTGTTTATAAGCTTAAAAAGGATAAAGAAAATAATCCTTTAAAATATAAGGCTCAACTCGTTGCTAAGGGATTTATGCAAATCGAAGGCCTAGATTACCTAGAGACCTTTGCTGCCACAAGCATTCCCCCTAGCTAGAGGATTTTACTAGCCCTAGCGGCTTGGAATAACTGGGAAATCGAACAAATCGATTTTATAGGAGCTTTTCTTAATAGTAAGCTACAACAACAGATTTATATGGTTATCCTAGAAGGGTTTATTGAATTCCTTGAGGAAAATCCTAAATTAGCTAAATTAGCTAGAAGTTTTAGCTGGAAACCTTCTAAAGATCAAGTAATTTTATTACAGAAGTCTTTATACGGACTAAAACAAAGCTCAAGGGAATGGCAACAAGCGCTAATATTAGTGCTTAAATCCCTAGGATTTAACCCTTTAATATCTGATCCAGCTATCTTCTTTAATCCTTTAACCAAAACCTTCGTCATTACGTACGTTAATGACTGTCTTCTAATTGGACCGGATTTATCTTATATCCAAAGGCTTAAAAAGGAACTTCATAAAGTCTATCCAATAGAAGATAGGGGGCCTGCTGAATTCTTCTTAGGGGTTCAAATCGTACGAGATAGGCCTAATAGAATACTGAAAATTCATTAATCTCAGTATATATTAGAAGCCTTAAAACGATTTAATATGCTAGATAGTAAGCCTATTAGCATACCTCTTCAGCCAGGCGTTTTAGCTACGCAGACAACTAAGCTTTTAATAGCTAGCGAAATCAAGCTTTATTAGTGCATTATAGGGACTATAATGTACCTAATGTTGCTTACAAGGCCTGATACAGCTTTTACGCTACAGTGGTTATCTACTGCACTAGCTAGCCCTTATATAGAACACCTAAAAGCAGCTAAAAATCTGCTAAGGTATCTATTAGGGACTAGATTCCTTGCTATTATCTATAGGGGAGACCCTAAAGGTTTAGTTAGCAAAAGCCTAATAGGTTATTGCGATAGTGATTTTGCAGGGGATAAAAAGACCTCAAAATCAACCTATGCTTATTTATTCAAGCTAGCTGGCGGACCTATTAGCTGGAAATCAAAGAAAGCTAGTATAATAGCTCTATTAACACTAGAAGCTGAAGCTGATGCTATCTGCGAGACCTTCCGGGAGCTTCAGTGGCTTCAGGGCTTATTTAAGGAGCTAAAAACCCCTATTTCTCCCCCTATCCAGATATATTGCGATAATCAAGGCGCTATAACTACTGCTTATAACCCTGCTTTACATAGTTGTATAAAGCATACATTGCTAAAGTTTAACTATATTAGGCAATAGGTTTTAGAGGGTTTAAGCTAAGATTGAATATCTAGATACGAAGTCAATGCCTGCAGATGGTCTTACGAAACTTCTTTCTAGACCTCTTTATTAGGCTTTTATTAAGCTTTTAGGGCTTAATAATTATTAAACTAACAACTAATTCCCTTCAACAAGGAACTAAAAAACAACGTTAAAAAGGGAGCTATATTTAACAATAGCTAGGAATTCAAAAAGGGGGCTTTTTTCATATTTTCCTGTTTTTCCCTTTTATTTGTTATTAAAAGTTGTTGATTTTTCCCTATAGTCTTTTTATACACTTTTAATTGCTTTTAAATGTAATTCTTTTGTAGAGGGGGTGTTAAAAATAAGACCTATTTTTAGCCCTTTTCTAGTTAAAGAACCTTCTTATTACTAGCTTACTTTGCAAGTCTGACAGCTGCACTGCAGCTGTCAACGGTCGCGAGGGCAGCTGTCAATGGCTGCGTCGCAGCTGTCAACAGCTGCGACCGACCGTGTGGATGACTAATTAGTCAATTGCGTTGTGGCTGCAAGTGTGGCTATAACTACGCTACTAGTAATTAGGTAAGCTAGGGTGACATAAGCTAGGGTGACGTAAGCAGGTTACCCTACACATAACTTACCTTATAGCTATCTTTGATAACGATTTTCTCTTTATCTAGAGGTTGTATAAAAGTTTCACATATAGCAAATTGAAGCTTAAAGATAGGGCTTTCTCTTTATGTAAGGTTATTTTTTGGACCAAAAGTTAGTGCATACGGGTTGCTAGCTAGTATGGTGGTGAGTCGATTTTTTGGTTTTTGCATACAAATGAATTTTACGGAAAATCAAAAGTGGCCCGTAAGACCCCGTTGGCGGCCCGGATCCACCGATACGGTCGGTAGGTCTATGAGAGGAAGAAGATCTTTTCAACTAGCTAGATAGCTAGTCCTCTCAACTAACAACAGCCGCATTGCCCGTACAACGTATCTAAAATCAATTCTATTGCTCTATAAGATATCATAAAAGTGATCTAAATTAAATTCTATTAGTTAATAACTGCCACAACCTTCCGTTGCGTTGCGTTGATTGATTCAACGTTGCAGCCCTATTGGTCCCCGACCGTAGAGCTTGCACCTGTACAGCTGTTGCCAGCTGGCAACTAGCTCCCTACATTTCAATAGTTACCTTATACTATAGTAAGTAATTACTAAGAATAAAAATAACACTAAGTATCTTATCTAAGGTAGTAAGGTATTATCTTATATAAGTGCTATAGTTTATAGGTTTCCTATAAAACTTAGCTCTCTTTAAGTATATTTTCCTTTATTATTTAGTAAATAGTTTAATAAGGTTTTTAATTAGAGTATAATAGTAGCTAATAAGGCTAGGCCTTTTTTATAATTACCTTATTTCTTATTACCTATAACTTACTTATATCTTACTACACTTTTTTCTTATTTTACTTTAATAAAAAACCTAAATTATATATTAAGTACCTTCTATATTTTCTACTACTACCTATTAGTTATATTTACTTAGCTAGCTCTTTTATTTTACTAGGTATTTATTACCTTTATATATTTTCTTATAATCCCTAACTTCTTTAACTTTAAACTTATTATTATTATCTTTAAGATTAGGTATTAGTATATCCTTATCTAAGGTATTTTCCTAGTAATTCTATAGCTCTAATAGGCTAATATAAAATATATTATATAGTTAACTATACTTATCTAGTAGCATTAGTTAGTATGCTTATTTACCTATAGTATTAAGTATCTAAAATAGCCTAATAAATCTTAGGTTTAGCTTTTATTTTATATCCTTAAGCCTAATATTCTTTACTAATAGTAATACTAAGTTTCCTTTTTCTAAGGTTAATAGCTAGTATTACTAGTTATAGTACTTTGCTTATACTTTAGTAGCTCTTACCTAGTTATATACTAGTTTCTCCCTAACCTTATATAGCTTTTAAATATCTATATAAGCTTCTAGAACCTCCCTCTCCTTACTCTTACCCTTAAGAGCTAGGTAAAATTTAGGTAAATAACCTATAAAAGTATAGTTAGGGAAGTAGCTTATTATTTTATTAATAGTATTATTATATATAAATTAAGCTATTAGGAGTAGCTTTAGCTATAGCTATTAGTTTTTCTTAATAAAATATTATAAGTAGTGTTTAAGTACCTAGTTTATTCTCTTTATTTAACTATTAGTTTAGGGGTAAAACACTATTAAAAGCCTTTACTTTATATATAACTAATAATATACCTCTAACTAGAATTAGCTTATAAATACTAATTCTTCATTAAATATAATACCCTCTAGCGCTCTAAATTATAGCTTAATCTCCTTATAGAATAGCTTTACTAATTTAGCTATATTAATTATAGTCCTTATAGTAAAGAAGATAAAGTACTTAGTAAATTAGTTTATAATTACTAGGATTATATTAGTTTCTTACTTATATAGCTATACTAGTAGTAACCCTATAATAAAGTCTATTAAGATCTTTACTTATAGTTACCCTAGTATTAGTAGTAATTTAAGGCTTCTATATAGGTAGTGCTACCTAGCTACTATATATTAGTATACTCTATAGCTAGATATATAGTCTAAAATAGCTTTACTTATTACTAGCTACTAATAGTAATATCTTAGTAGCTTAAAAGTATATTTAGTCCTAAAGTAACTTACTAATAGATTTTTATAGTGTAGCTATAGAAGCTCCTATTATAAGATAAGCTTCTATAAAATAACTACCTAGTCTTTATATATTAGGAGACCCCTTATACTATATAACTATAGACTAGCTTTTCCCCTCCCTTTTACTTAGGAGTTAACCTTATCTTTATACTTTTATAAATCTAAATCTTAGTCCTATACCTTTTATAGTAGTTATACTAATAGTTTATTTACTATATATTATTTACGCTAGCTAGCTCTATAGATGGCTATTACTAGTACTCCTACTACTAAGTCAAAAGGGAAAACCCTATACTAGGAAGAAAAACCCCCTTACATCTATGTACGGGCCGGCGCTAGCCCTGTGACGGGTCTGCGCCACTTAGTGTGTTTCCTATCGTAGGTATTTATTACTAGCTTATGCTAGCCTTATCCTATTAAAAAGAAAAAAGAAAGGAAAAATATATAGAATAAGCCCCTTCTAGTCCTATTCTAGTGTAATAACACATCTGTCCTAAGTCTCTCTGCTTTAGGCTAGGGTAGAGTAAATCCGGATTTATAGCATTAATTCACTTCTTATTTACTTTTACGCTAACTCTTCTATAGCCTTACTTTTTAGCTATCTCTAGCCCACCTCCGCCTTATATATCTAGTAAAGTCTAAGCACCTAGTTTTATTTAATTAGTATAGGGGGAGGGCAGTTATAGCCCTGGACTAGTATAGTCCTAGGATAAGATCGCTTATGTGTTATTAGATTTATTAATCGCGTTATGCTTTGTTTTTAAGCAAGTTATCTGAATTATCCCCCCCTCCGTAGGTATAAAAGAGAGCTCTCCCCCCCCTAGGGTCCTAGTCTCTTTCTTCTCTTTACATCAAACTTCCTGTGGGTTCTTCTTTTCTTTCTGGCTGTTCGAGGCTGTCCCGGGCCGGGGTTAATCCGCCTAGGAATCCCGCGAGTACGAGGACTTCCTAAGGAAGTCCATAACCGAGAAGCAATACGCGCGGGTGACGGAAAAGGGTCTGTCTGTGAGTTATGTTCGCCTCTGTTCTAGGCCTGGTCCGCTGCTAATTTGCCTTAGCTTAGTGTACTAAGAGAAGTCTAATGCGTGTCCTACAAGTCTTATTTAATTTAGGACCTTAGGCATTAGTGCCATCTTGTCGTTAGTAGGTTAGCCTTGCTCTAGCTTAGTAATAGGGCTAACTTACTAGATAGGGGTAGCCACTAACACGTGTTTTAACTATTAGGTTTAGAACTATTAATACCACTAGGTAATAATCGCCTCTGTTCTAGCTTAGTTCTATGTCTAATTTGCTATGTAGCTAAATATATTTAGTAACTAGAATAAGCACTAGTAGTTAGTTAAGACCTAGGCTTCTATAGCTAATAGGGGTAAGGTAAGTCTGCTCTAGCCTAGTAGCAAGTCTATTCTAGCTTTAATGTCCTCCTTAATAAACTC
Source organism: Epichloe hybrida (assembly GCA_019022495.1). NCBI lineage: Eukaryota > Fungi > Ascomycota > Sordariomycetes > Hypocreales > Clavicipitaceae > Epichloe > Epichloe hybrida. Next base: position 42,676 of record JAFEKR010000052.1, read on the forward strand.
TAGAAGGCTTCTAGGACTAGGTTAAGAAGCTTTACGCTAGTAATTAGGTAAAGAAGAAATAAAGCACCTTAGTAGCGGGCCTAGACTAGGCTAGTTTCTCTAAGGAATAGTATACTAAGCTTATCTTTTAGCTTACATGCCTTAACGCATGTGTAGTAGAGATAAACTATCTCCTGCTTACTATTATCCTTACGAAGAGTTATAACTAGGTGGCTATAGGTGTAACCTCTCTCCTAGAGAAGGAATAAGGTAGTGGCTTAATTTTAGTTTAAAGTAAGGGTGGTAGCAGGCTAGTAGGACTTATAATACCTAGAGTTTATAGTTAAAATTAATCTAATAATAGTTCTAGACCTAAATGTTCTCTATTATGATTATGAATTATGAAATTAGTCCCTCCCCTAGCCTACCTCTATGCCTATACTATCCGTTCTATCCCTTATGCTAGATTTATAATTAGGAGGTTTTCTATTTATTAACAAAGTTAGCCTAGGTCTAGAGGTATTCTAAGCTGTCTTATAGCTAGCTCCTATGCTAATAAGTAATATTAGAGTTATCTTATGCTAAGGAACTATTTAGCTAAATATTTTACTTTTTAAGGTTTATTTAAGGCTAGCCTTGCCTCCTGTGCGTTAGCAGGCTATTACTGCTAAGGTTACTTGTAGTTATATTTGCTATAATTAACTAGTACGTGGTATTAGTCTTCTATAGCTTAACTATAGCTACATAGGGGCGAAACCACCCTAGGAACCTTTCTTTAGAATAGGAACTTATTTAGGCTTATCTTTCCTATACATAGTTAGATAATTATTAAAGAGACATGCTTATCTATATTAGTGTGAAATTCCTAGATTTCCTTTAGGTTATAGGAGGGTAGTTAGTCTTTAGTTAGTTCTCTAATATGTTTACTCCAGGCTAGCCTCTCCTTATTATACTAGTTCTCCTAATGTTTCTTCTATTTCTTATCTATATCTATGTCTAGCTTATTGTTAATAAGTAAGGGTCTTCTCCTGCGGTATAGTACTATTATAACTAAGTTAGCTATAGCTTAGATTATCCTTACTATCCTACTATTAATAATTTTGTCTTTAAACCTTTGCTTTATCTTATTTAGGTAGAGGTTAAGGGGGGGGATGTAGGTCTTAACCTCTAGTTATATGATAGGTGTAGCCTTAAACGCCCTTATAATAATCCGGAGGTAGGCTAATTAATTTACTATAAAGCTTTTTACTACTTCTTTTAGCTTTCCTTCCTTCTTAGTAAGGGTGTAGTAAGCGCTTGCTTTATAGGTAAGAATAGGCTAGACTACTTATGTATATAAAAGTCTAGTATCTCTAAAGCTATATCCCTAGGCTAATACCACTAGCTTAGAGAGTGTAAGCTACTACTAGGCTAGCTTGCCCTTAAGGATATTTCTATAAGCGCTTTAGTTAAGTTTTTTATTAACCTATACTCCTAGGAATCTATATAATTCTATAGGCACTATCTTCTCTGCTTTAAGTTAGACTCTAGCCTAGGGAGGTCTATAGAACCTACTAAAGTGTATAAGTTTAGTTTTAGCTAAGTTAAACTTAACTCCTGCTTACTTTGCCTACTTCTTATAGATCTTTTACGTAACCTCTAGTCTCCTCTAGGTCTATGCTATATTCTTACTAAAGGCTACTATATTTATATTATTCGCAAATCCTATAGCTACTATACCTAGAATAGCTTAGAGGCAGATATAAAGCTTTGCTAAGTAGAGTAGGAAGAGGATTAGGGAGAGGGGTAAACCCTATAAGGTGCTAGCCTTAATTACAAATAGTCTAAAGACTTCTCTATTAAAGCTAAGCTAGCTTGTTTTATTTATAAGGAAGCTTTATATTACTACTATTAGCTATTACAAGACTCCTATCTTTATAAGCAGGTATATTAGGTATAGGTAGCTAACTCTATTAAACACTAAAGATATATTTATTTGCGCTAGTAAGGCAATACCGCCCTTACCCTAGGCCTCCCTAATGTATTTAATAAGGACTCTTATTACAGTTTCTATTAATCTATTTATCCTATTGCTTATCTAAAGTTTAGGGAGTAGCCCCTTTACCTTAGTAAAGGCTATAAGTTACTTTGCTATTACCACTTCTATAATCTTTCCTACTATATTAAGTAGCAAGATTAGTCTCTATATATTAGCTCTCCTTATTTCCTTAGTGGTTTTACTAGGTTTCCTAATTACCACTACCCTTATGGTTTAGAAGTAGGCTAGGAAGTATCCTATTTCTAGGACTATATTTAGGAGCCTAGCTATAGTATCTTTAGCTAGGTTGTCGCAGGCTTTAATAAGGCCCGCTAGGAGTTTGTCATCCCTTAGTGCCTTTTAACTAGCTATGTTTACTAGGATATTATTAATCTCCTCTTGCCTAAATTATTCTTTGTCTAGTAATGGTGCGTTTTCTAGCTTTAGGAAGGAGAGGTCTAGTATATACGAGAGGTCTGCTATTAGCTTAGGGAAGAATCTTTATGCTAGTACGCTAGCCTTATTATTATGTATAGTAGCTAGGTTAGGGTTGTTTTCGCTTCTTTCTAGCTTAGGGAGTCTAGGGAGCTCTAGGGGGGCTAGCTTTAAAGCTAGGCCTATCTCTTAAGCCTCTAGACCCCTTTATCTTTTCCTATGTATTAGCCTTTTATAATGCGTCCCTCTATATGTTTCTTTTCTCTTCCCTTATAACGCGTTCTTAGTCCTTGTTTACCTTAGTATAGGCTTGCTAGTTTACGTTAGTCCTCTAGCGTTTCTATTATCTCTTAGCTTGCCTTGCTTTACTAACTAACTCTTAGGCTTTCCTTAACTACTATACCTCTAGGCTAGGGAGTCCCTAGGCCTTCTTTAGGATTGCCTTATCCGCAATCTATTATAGGCTTGTGATAAGCTATGTTGCGTAGTTATTTATTCCCTCTTTATTACATAGGTCTAGCGCGTTCTTAGGCTAGAGTCTAATCACAGCCTTTGCCTTTATATGTGGTTGGTTTATGGCTCCCTATATATATCTAAGGACCTAGGGGATGGCTTCCTACTATTCGTTAAAGATACTAATTAGTTATGGGATATAGTTAGATCTAGGGATGTCTTTGGCGCCTTTGTAGTGGACTTTGATGTCTAGCGTAGCCTATACTAGATTAATAGTGCTATCTCTATTGTCTTTATGTTATCTTATAGGCTTGCCCTAGGGTGTAATAAGTCTAAGCCTTTACTAGTTTATAAACTCTAGTAATTTATTCACTTTATTAGTTTTCCTATCTAGCTTATCTTAGAGGGGGTGCTTTTAGTTAAAGTCACCTATGAATATGCTTTAGTTATAGGGCTCCTTTAGGTTAATTATGCGAATAGGGGTGTTTTAGTTATTACTATATCCCTCTAAGTAAAGGGAGTAAATATTAACTCCTTATAGCTTTACTAGTAACTAGTTAGTCCCTCCCTAGGCTAACTATAACCTTACTTTGTGTTTCTTATTTATGTATACTATGTTATATCTATTGTAATGTGTAAGTTAGAACTAGGTAAGGCCTAGTGCTAGGGGCTACGGGTTTCTTATATATTCCTATTCTTAGATTGTGATTACGTCTATGTTAGTCTAGTAATGGAGCGCTATATATACTAGTTTGTTCTTCTTGTTTATATTCTAGAAAAGGACTTATAATATTATTATATTAATCAAGGGGGTTATTAGTTACTACTATCTTATGCTAGCTCTGTTCTAGCTCTAAGTCACTTCGCGTACTATCTAATGCTTCCTAATCTTAGTTATTTAGCGCTTTGTTTTGTATTTATAGGGCGTTCTCTTTTTTTACTTATTATAATAATAGGTTTTACTACTATACTAGGTCTCTTATAGGGTGTAGTTAAGCCTTTGCTTAGGAAGCAGGTAGTAAAGTAGGAGGGCTATTTAAGATATCTTACTTTAGCGGCATTTTACTTCTCTTTTAGGATAGGATAGTCCCTTAACTAGGCTAGGTATAGTCTAGAGTATAGGATATAGTTCTCTTTTACTTATCTATCTTTTGCTAGGTAGGAGGACTTTTTATCCTTATAATAGCTAGCTCTGCACTTACTATACCTTAGTGCTACCTTATAGAACTTAGCTATGTAGCTAGTTTAGAAGTAATTATAGTACTATTAGGGTTATAGGGTCTTATTATATAGTTTAGTTTAGAAAAGCTTTGCTTTAAAGACTATACTATCTTGGCATATTTTGTTAGCATTTTTTACTTTAGCTAGGCCTAGTATTAGAGTAGTTCTTTAGGCGCCTTTGCCCTAGGGTTATCTTACTATTACCTTTACTATGTTTACCTTATTAGCCTTTCTAATTTCTATTACTAGGTTCTTAAGAGAGGTGTATTTAGTTAGGAATCCTTTAATAATAACGCTAAGTATATAATAGTAAAGGGTTACCTCTAGCCTAAATGCTTTAGTAATTTATTTTTAGTCTTCTCTATGTTAGGTAGCGTTTCCTTTAAAGGTAATAATTATATTCCTACTAGGGAGTCTTCTAGCTACTACTGCTATAGTCTAGCCTATAGCTTTATTTACTACTATTACTATGTCTTCTATGCCCCTAGACTAAAGTAATTCCTAGATAGTGTTCCCTTTAATAAGTACCTCTTAGTCCTATTTACTAGGGATTTAGAGGGGGGGAGGTAAGTTATTCATTTATTTAGGGGCTAGGCTAGTGGCAATGCTTACCTAGGTTAGAGTGTTACTTCCTTTAGCTCCTTCTTTAATAACCTCTTTAAGGGCTTATTTAAGGGCTTCTTTAGTAATGCGAATATTGCTATTATTGTGGTTTATTACCTTTGCTTTAGCTTAGGCGTAGTCCGCTACCTATCTAGTAATAGCTTTAGTAATACGCTATACCTAAGTAACTTTATTACTAGGGATAAGGCTTATGATTTTATTATAGTATTTTGTATTATCTAGATGTTTAAATTAGTTCTAGTCTATCGTAGGGTTATTCTTGCCGCTCTGAACGTTAAACTATCCTATTCCTATGTTTAGGTAGTAGTAGCTCTATGCTAGCCCCCTTTCTCCTAAGTTAATTACTATTAGCATGTTTGCACTCCCGCTACTAGCTCTGTTGTAATATGATATCGTAGGGGGGGGTAAACAGAGGCAAGGAATTTAAATATTGATGTGGTTTGTATTTTAGAGGCAATTCTGGACCTTTAGAGCGGTGCGGAAGTTTTTTAGTAGGTTTTTCACTAGTTGCTTTTTAAAATAGTTTATTTACTATAGATTAGTAAGGATTTAGTAATATAATAGCCCCCTAGATCTCTTATACTATGCTAATATCTTAGATATATACTACCTTCTCCTTAAAATTACTATTATTTAGCTAACTTATTACTAGATTTATAGTAGCTAACTAGCTTTCTATATAAGCTACTCTTACCTTAGTAGGTTCTAAAACTAGTATTATACTATAACTTCTTTAATATATTTGTTGATTCCTTCGGATCTTCATTGGTTCAATCGTGGCCAAAGACCAGACTAATTATAGGTCTAGCGCGATGCATGCAATATGATTGGCTGCATTAATTCGCCACCCCCTCTTTTGCCCCATATACGGATTTCGCTTACTTTTCTAGCATCTAGACTTTCCCTCTCTTCTCTCTCTTTCCTAGCTAGCTAACTAACTATCATTAACTTTAATTATATAGGATTACCCTTATACCTGCGTAGGACTTTAGTGTAACTAATACTAATTAGTAGTTAACTTCATAACTATAGATAAGCTAGGTATTACAAGAAGAGACATTTCTACAAACACCACTACTACTACCCCTTATTATGCTATAATAGTTATTATAGTAAAGAGGCATAACTACATAAGTGTGCTAAAGGAAGAGACTAGAATCCTAGTTATAGGCTTATTAGGCTTCTAAGGAATTAATTTATTAACCCTTAGGCTAAGGGATATAACTTTGTTATATCTATCTAGGATATTGTTATTAATTATTGATTTTATTGTCTATCACAAGAAAACTAACTAACTAACCAAATCTATCGCCGCAAGGCATTTATTTCGAACCTAACGTTAAATAACCTTAGCTAAGCTAGCTAACTCACTTATAAATTCCCTTTAACACATTACCTTCTAATAGACCTTTAATCTCTCCCCACAAGCATTTACTACTTGTTTTTTGCCCCCTTTACTCTTAGTGCTATTTACCCTATGCTTATTAGTAAGAGAGAGAGATTACCTCCTTCCCTCCTTTTTACAAAAAATAGGAAGTAGTAATTCCTATTATTCCCTTATTACTTTTCCTATTATTTTCTAGTTACTTTTAAAACTTATATTACTTTCTTTATCTCTATTAATTTGTTCTTATTACTACTTTTACTACTTTTACTACTTTTTCTTCTATTTTCTCCTGTTTTCATAATCTTCTAATTTTATTAGAGTAATAATACTCCTAAAATACAAAAGAAAAACCTTATAATAGTGATAAGTAAACACAGGAGCTTAATTAGTAGTAAAAACAACAAATTAGTAACATTTCTTTTATAGTTAAAGATAGCAGAGAAATCTAGACCTTCCATAAGAGCAAAGGCTACTAGTAATAGCAAGGCTCTAACTATTACCCCTAAAAGACCCTAAGAGTATAAGTTACCCTTATGCCTTTAATAGCTTACTTATAACTTCTCTAGTAATTAGAAAGAATCTATTAAACTAGATCTAGAGACTACTACGTAGCTTAAGCTTAATAACTAGATTATAAGATTTATTAACCTTAGTAAGCATTAAGGTTAGAGAGGTAAGGGCCTGATCCACGAGCCGGTGCAAACTTTGCACGAGTGCAAAATGCACATAAGCGGACGCGCTAGCCATTTTTGTTAGCTAAGATCCATAGAAATTTATAGAACTTTATCTAAATTACATAAACACCATAACCACCCTTATTCATAATGTATCTTTTTGACTAGGGCCACATAAATGCTTGTAATAGGCTTAGATGCTAAGAAAAAAGCAAATTCTACTATTTTCTAGGTGCAAACCATGCACTTTATGTTATACCTAGGTAAAGTTTATACTAGTGCAAAGTTTACACCTAGCTATAAGCTATAACAACGTTTCTTAGGGTCTATGACCTCTTAATTAATTAATTTATTATGGATAAAGACGCTAATAATAACCTTCGGCTCGTGATATTGATTTTATAGTGTTTTTAAAAGCTAGGCTTGCTATAAAGAGCCCTGTACAGGCTATATTGCCTCTATGAGCACATTAACCGTAACGATGATGCTCGTGATACCCTCCTTAGCCTTAGAGGCGCCTAGGTATAACTAACGGCATTACAGGAGCTCTGTGAATATATCCTTTAATTTACGTCAAAGAAGGAATTTGAAATCCTCTATTAGATGCCAAGGGAGATTTTCCTTAAGCTCTATAACTAGCTTCGTATTAATACCTTAGTAAGCTCTTCATAATATTAATCAATCAAGTAGAAGGTAATAATCTTCTTATGGATTTATGCGTATAATAAGCCGCAGAGGAACACAGGGTCTTGATTTCTACTATCCTAAGTATTAGTATCTTAAATTTTTTATAAGCTTATAATCTAATAAGGCATTTATATATAGTCTTTATTCGTTAGCTAAAGCCATAGTTAGTCTCGCTATTTATAGAGCTAAATGAGAAGTTCCTTTAATTTAATAGTGCGATTAGTGCTATTAATAGCACACACATACTAGCATTTATTCCACTAAATTGGCAGTAGAGATACTAGTTAAGGAAGAATAATATCTTATAAAATATGCTAGTAGCTATGAGCTTTGAGGAATTATTCCTCTATGTGCTAGCAGGCGCCGAAGGTTCTATTAATAATAGCACCTTATTATAAATAGCGTTCTTAAAGTCCTTTATAATCCCTTAAGGCTAATTTTATCTTAGTGACTTGGGATTTAGCTCACATCGCGGCCTTGTTACGCTATTTTCGAGGGTTTAATATTATTTATAAGACTAGAGGGAAGCTTGTAAGTACCCTAATAATAAGAAGGAGCTCTTTAACTTCCAGCACATATAATTACAAGTGGTTATAAAGTATTGTTTTAGGTAATGTAAGCGAAAGTAAAAGATAATTCGCTATAGCGCTACTAAGTATAAATTTCTTATGCAAATTAAGATAATCTATACTATTATAGCCCTCTCTAACTTTATTAAGTTATAGGGAAAGGAGCTATATAACTTTAAAGCAGAAGAGAAAGAATTATTACTTATAGATAAGCGTAAAGCGCTTAAAACAGCTACTGCGTAGGCATTATTACTTCTTATAGGCCTTATAGGCCGTAAAATTCAGAAAAAGATAGCATAGTAGCTTTAGAGGCTTTAGTAAAGTAGTAATATAGACGAAAAGATGCGTGTTTAATAAATTCAATAGCGTTGTTAATAAAATTCTAACTAATGTGATAATAATATTATAGGTTAAAAAGTAATAAATATGCACGGCCCGCAGACCTTAATAAAAAGCCTTGCTTCTACTAGTGAATAGTATTAACACCAAAATTTAACTTAATCCACGCTTTCTTTGCCTCTTTTAATAATAATAAGTTCTAAATTAGAGAATTTAGTTAATCTTACTTTAACCATGATATAACTCTAATAATCATACTTATTCTAAACTCTTCACTATATAATTAATAGTCCTTAACTACCTTCTTAATGTCGTTAGCCCCTATAGCTCTTTAGGCAATAATATACCTCCTTAAGCCCTGTATTTAAGGCCTAAGGATATTAGATACTACCTCTAAGAGCTCTTTTGCCTGTGCTATAGCCCAACGCTTCTATACACTTTGTGGTAATAAATTTAGCTATAATCTAGTAGGCGTAGCCCTAGCAGAGCTTATTTAAGAGCTCTGCGGGTTTAGTGTTAAGGAAGCAGCTATATTATTAGTGCTCTGCTCTACAATATCAGTTTAAGACTGACTTTAATACTACTAATTATCTTTAAGCAAATCTTCTTTATCTAGGAGCTTAATAAGATTATAAGCCCTATTACTAGGGCGTTGTGTATTAGTACCTTCTCTTTGAGTCTTATTTTTATTATCTTTAGACCTATTAAAGCTATCTTCTAATAACTCTTCTTGTACCCTTTTGGTAGAAGCGAAGCTTTTAGTATCTTAGGCTTTAATAACTATATTACTAGCTTTATAATCTCCTAAGAAGACCTCCACCTACTCCTCTCTTATAATAGATTTATTTATAATAAGAGGCTTTGCTATAATGTATTTGCTAAACCTTCTATACGTTTAGTTAATAAAATTAGCGGTTTACTTACTTATATAAAGCCGCCCGTTACGTTTATTATATGTTATGCTAGTCTTCTTCTCTATAGCATGAAAAGCGCGCTAAATGCCCTTAAGCCACTTATATTAGTTCTTAAAAGTGCTTAAAGACTACTAATATCTTAGGAATCTCCTTATAAGCGTAGGAATAAAGCCTCTAAGGATATCTTGGATAATACTAATCTTACTACTATTAAGCTAATGCTTGTAGTAAGCTTTAAGGAGTAATTTAAGCAAGAAGAGGGTTTAATTATTAGTCTAGCAAATTCGGGAGGATTTAGACGCCTATGACTAGGTGCTTTGGGATATAGTTATAATATATATTGAAATTATATGTAATTTACTAGTAAAATAAAATAAATCTATTACATTAAAGCCATAGAAGGGAAGATCTGCTATTGCGACAGGCCCCTTATGCAAAGGCAGTGAAAAAAAGCCATAGAAGTGGGCCACGACGGTATAAAGTAGGCGCCCCATATAACTCCACATACAATTTGTACCCTGTAATGTCGGTGCAAAGTTTGCACCGGCTCGTGGATCAGGCCCTAATAACCTATAGGAATTATTCTAAGAAAACTTTAAAGGCTAGTCTAAAGACACTTTTAAAAGGGCTATAAAGGAAGTTATTAGAGAATTATATAATTCTTTACAAGATCATAGCGTTCTTGTTAAGCAAGGCCTAGGATATTTAATCCTAGTATCCCTTAAAGAAGTGCTTTATTAAACTTTAATGCCTCTTTAGTCACAGGAGAGATTATAAGAGAGACCATAACCTTCCGAACCCCTAGAGCCTTAACATTAATAGCCCTAATAACCTACCCTAGAAATTCACCTTCCCTAACCCTAAAGACTACGTAAACCTTTATAAAAGCCCCCATAATAATTACTATTAAATTAATAGCTTTATCCTAATAATTGTTATTAATAATGACTAGGGGACTGTCATTTATAATAAAATGTGCCTTTATAGCAATTCGCCTCTAAAAATCAGATTACAAAGAAGATCTCGGAGCTTACGAAGATATATAAGGATCAGAGCATTGCAATACAATACAATACATTACACAATACAATACATCCAAAATTTTACAATACAATACAATACATGGATTATGTTAGAACAAAGGTGATATCACTCGCGCGTCACAGCCGCAATTACCCGGCAGAAGCTCGGGCCGCGCGCGGACCTAGCACGTAACCCACAACCTGGCACGTTAATTAGCTAGGAAATGTGGGGATATAAACGCGTAATCTCTTTTCCCTTTATATATTATAACTTCTAGCTTTTTACCTCTCTTTTCCTATAACTTAATTAATTATAATAACAGATAACGTAGCCTAGAATAGATAATTAATAACAATACTATTCTTTAGGCTTATAACTGTATTACATTAAATTTAATACCCTGTAAATCTAACACTAATTAGTGGTTACCTTTATAAATAACCACGTAGTCTTCGAACACCACAGATTAGTAAGGTTAATTAGAAGAGGCAGCTTATCTAACAATAACTTACCTTATAAAATAGGAGGGCTATGTTTAATAATAAGTTATGCTAACAGAAAGGTATAATATAGCTTTTTTCTTACTTTAGTATTAATATCTATATCTATATGGACTTTAAAATAACAAAAAAAGGTTTAATACTAGTAGCTAAGCTATCCCCTTATCTTTCTTTATTATGCGTTCTATTACATATTTAAAGTCAACCACCTTACCTCGCGATCCTTCACATCCGAAACACGTTACATTATTATAGTTATTTTTTTCCTTATATTACAAGACCTGCCTCCCTTAATTAATTAGAATATCAGATATAGCTAGACTATCTAAGACCTCTAGTTAATTTAGAGTTCCTAGTAAGACTAATAGCTATAATAATGCTATAGAAAGCATTAAAACAGGAGATAATAATAAATACCCTAATAAAGGAAAAACCCCTATTTACACTAACCTATACCCCTATATCTCTATAAGGCTTTAATAACACATTATAGAAAAACTACTTTAATAAATAGGAAGTTCTAAACATAAAGAGATAAAAACACCTAAGGAAATTAGTCTCTATATCCTTATAAAGACTAAATAATATAAGGAGTAAGGGTTATTTAGAAAAACACTATTCTCTGAATTTAGTAATAACTTCTATAGATAGTTAAGGGAAAGTTCGCGGAAGGGAGAGACCTTTTATAGAATAGACTTTAAGACTATTTTCTTTATAATAAAGTATATATAACTATTAGAAGAGACACTAAGATAGCAAATAACCTTAAAGAAGTAATAAACTAAGAAGAATTTAAATTTTAGACTTTTAAAGAAATTAAAGAGACTAGGAAAAAGTACATAGGCTTCTAAAAAAACCTATAGAATAAAGAGTTCTTCTATAATTTACTAGATAATAGTAATGTTAGAACTAGGTAACCTACCTTATTACCCTGTTTATTAGTATAATTACTATTAAAAGAATTAACAAGCTAGACCCCCCTAGGAAAACTAAGTTAATCTCCCCTAGGAAGGTTAATTAACCTAGAGTTAAGACTACCTAAGAATACTATTCATAAGCATCTATAGGTAACTCCCTTGCCTATACCTTTACTAGAGGTAAGTTAGTAGTATTACCCTAGTAATACTACTAATAATGCCCCTAAGTAGGAGAGTTACTAATAAAGGCAACCTATGCCGTCTAGGGCTAGTAGTGCCCTTATTAGCATAGCTTAAAGAGCTATAATTCCTCCTTCCTAATATAAGGAAGAGAAGGATTAGAGGGAATAATAAGCCCTAAGGGTACTACCTATAAAGCTACCCTCTTACTTCCTAAAAACCCTACTACCCCTTTCATAAATATAAAGGGAAACACCTGGAGGACCCCTATAGACCTAGAGACCTTTGCTAAAGTAAATTATTAACCTATCTAAGGTATACCCTAAAGAATAACTTTATAGCGCTAATAACTATAATATCCTTAAATTAAAGCTTTAAATATTCCGCAAAAAGTGTGAGTTACTTAATATCTAGCTAGAATAAGCTAGTTATGCTTTTAAGGTTATACTTAAAGGTAAAGCACTATAATACTATATAAACTACCTCTCTAAACCTAGATAACTATAAGATCTCCCTACGCTTATTAGCTATATAAGAGAATGATTTAAAACTAAGGATATATAGCAAAGATATCTGCTAGAGTAAAATAATACTTCCCTATAAGGAATAGTAAATAATAACCTAACTAAGTTAATAATTAAATACTTTAATAAACTTATAGAAAGACTAGCTATCTTATAATAAGTAGTGCCTAAAGTAGGCTAAACTAAAAGGGCACTCTGGAATTAACTTATTAGAGCCTATTATAGTATTCTAGAGTGTAGAGAAGCGATTATAAATCCGCTAGACAAACTATAAGAGTTCTATAAATAGATTAGAATAACCCTTTATCTTATTAAGGAAAAGAAGAAGAACTATTAATAGTTCCTAACTAAAGCTATAACTCTAGAGTAATTCTAGACTAACTAAAGATATAATAGGAATAGAAAAGAGACCTAATACCCCTTAAAACTATAAGGAAAAGGAGGTACTCCTTACACAAAGAAATACTACATATATAGCAAGGAAGGATACTAGTTATCTAAGCACTCTAAAGAGGACTATAAGAAGGCGTTTTAACGCTTTAAGAACTACTACCTTACGAATCTAACTAATAACTTATATTATTTATTTCTTACTTAGTATAAGGGAGAACACAAGTCCTAACCCCCTATTAATAATAAAATCGCTTAGTATATAAAGAGCATTAGATTTAATAATAGCCCTAATAATATAGATAGGCTAGTACTTATAAGCTTCTTTACTTACGGAACCTAGATTAATAGCAAAAGAATAGTTTAATTCCTAATAAGGCAAGTAGCTTATTATAGTCTAAGTAAAGAAGACCTCTTTTAGCAGGAACTCGTAAACAAAGCCCTAGTAACGTTTATGTTAGAAGATTACTATTCCTATGTGATATTCTAAGGGATTATGCCTAATACAGGAGCCGTAAAGTTCTCTATAGTAGGGCACCCTTAATTTCTTGCTTTATAACATCAGATGCCTATATTATAGCTTAATAAATTAATAAAGAAGAAGGCATTAGTTAGGTTTGGCGTAAGAGACCTAATTATCACGCTTAGAGCGGCTATAGTGCTTACTCCCTTTAGAAACATTCTCTTTTAGGTTATCCTTATGAACACTTTATTTCTCTTATCCCTTAATAATATGGACTATCTAAAGATTAACTTTAATATCTCTAAGAACACGCTGTAACAAGGAAATATTAAAGTCCCTATTATATATAAATAAGGCCATACCTAGATACTTCTTATATAGAAAGAAGAAGCAGTTACTTAGAGCTACCTTATAGAAGGCAAGCTATGGTAATTATATTGCTACCTTTAGGCATTTATTAATCTGATATTTACATAAGGTTCTTTGTAAATTAGGGCATAATGTTAATATTAAAGCTATTAGGAAGCTAATAAGAATCTGCTACTAATACTAAATGCACGTAAATAGCCCTAATTACTTTAAGTTTACCCTTAAGGATAAGTATAGCTTTAATTATAAAGTAATAGTAAATATCTTCTACCTAAATAGCAACCGCCTTACACTTCACGCTATAGATATGGCTATAGTGTTTAATGTAGCGAAATTCCTTAATAATATCTCTGTGAAAATAACCTAGGAAGCCCTCTAAATATGCTAGATTAATACTTACCTAGGCCCCCTAGACTTTATTATTATAGATGCTAGAATAAACTTCTATGGTAATAAATTTAGATAATTTATAGCTTTAATGTTAATTTTAATTAAGGAAGTCCCTGTTAAGGCACACTATAGCATAGGGAAGGTTAAAAGGTATTATAAGCCACTCTAAAGAGCCTATAATATAATTAGACACAAATACCCTATAACGCTAGAACCTATTACCCTTTAAATAGTAATTAAGGCCCTAAATAACACCATAGGCCCTAATAGCCTTATCCTAACCCTCCTTATCTTTAGAGCCTACTTACATATAATAAATAAGTCCTTACTATTACCTAATATTACATAGTATGTAATTATAGTATAGAAGGCTACTAAAGAGATTAAGAGACTCTATACTATCTAGAAGGTTAATAAGGCCCTTACTAAACACAATAGCCTAAATACCTTAAAGACCCTTAGCCTACTACTTAGATTAAAGGTTAAGGTCTAGTAAGAAGGTAAGGGATAGGTAAGTCTATATAAGCTACTAGTAATTACTAGAGAAAGCTATATGCTTAATATACCTAGAGGCCTAAAGACATTTAGGTTAATATCTATTAAGCCCTACTATAATAATCCTAGTGTAAAGAAAATAGTAAAGCCTAGTAAAGAGAAAGGAGAAAAAGGGCAAGAGGCCTATAATAAAAACATAGTACTACTAATACTATTAAAGCAAGGACATAGAAGGCTATAGAAGAACCCTCCTATAATGCCTTAAGGTGCTAATACCTTCCTATTAGTAAAAGAATATAGTAACCTAGCTCTTATAATTAAGCTATATAAGGAAGGAATTATTAAGACCCCTAGCAAACCTTTTAAGCTATTAATAAAAGCGGAAATTAATGCTTTAATTAAGTAAGGTGTGTTTAAATTCATTATATTTAATAAGGAAGAACATAGTGGAATTCAAATCTTTAATTCCTGGATTATAAATGAGATAAAGGGTAAGATAATAAAACCCTATAAAAAGTCATGCCTTGTAATCCAAGGGTATAAGAATAAAGGGAAATAAGCCATTCTCATATAGGCCCTAATAATTTAACACACAAGCTAATGTCTTATCCTTATAATAGCCCTATCCGTAAGATTAAGGAAATTCCTTATCTAGCTAAGAGATATCTATTAGGCTTATATACAGGCCTATATATTACTAGAGTGGCTAATCCTAGCGCGCTTGCTAATTCAGATATAGTATCTTTACCTACCTAGTATAATCTTAAGGGTTATAAAACCCCTCTATAAGCTTGTAAAAGCAGGAACGCACTAGTAGGTTACATATTATAAGCATTATAGAGAGAACCTCTAGATAGAAACCTCTATATATAATCCCTACCTACTTATAACTACAAAGGAAAGCCCTAACTTTACTTACATTAGAATATAGACTAATAACATAATTAGTCTCTTAGATAAGAAGTTCTCTAAGAAGGAAGAGACTTAGCTTACTATAGTAAGCTTTAATATAAAGCTAAAGTAATTCCTAACTTAGGACTACCCTCTTATGTTTAATAGTAGTATTATCTTACTAAAGAATAATACTATTAAGATCTAGTAGAAAGGGCAAAGTAATAAGTTAGAGTTAGTTTTAATAACTAACTTAAAGCGCAAATATATTAAGCAGAGGGCCTAAGGCGCTTACATTATCTTAATTTACTAACTAGAGGCTTACTTTAACCTATCTATTACTATATAACACTAGGAGCTAACCCTAGAGAACATAAAAGCCCTTAATTACTACCTAAAGTAGTAAATAAATCACCTAGAGAGAGGTCTAATGTTTATCCTAATTAACCTTAAGAAGGCAAAGCTCTTTACCTTTATAAATAAATCCTTTACTAATAACTAGGACCTATTCTTATAACTAGGATATATACTTATCCTAGCAAACAAAGACTACAATAATAGTAAGTTTATAATTAAAGGTAATATTATACACTTTAGCTTAATAAAGAGTAAGAGAGTTACATAAAATATACTTACCTTAGAAGTCTATAGTATAGTAGCTAGTGTTAATATAGCTTACGTAATTATAACCACCCTAAACTTAGTTACTAACTAACTAAAGCTCCTAAAGATCCTAGTTATTATATATATAGATTTATACTTCTTATATAAGTGCCTTATTAAGCTTAGTATAATAAAGGAGAAATGCCTAATAATTAATATTATAGCCCTTTAATAGTTATACAAACACTAAGAACTCTATAAGATCTAATAGATTAATAAAGAGAATAACTTAGCTAATGCTTTTATAAAGGCATTACCTAATAAGGCCCTTAAGAGCTTTATCTTAACTAACTAAATAACTATCTAGATAAAGGGATAGGTTACCTATGTGTAACATACATGTAGTAAGAGGAAAAGGTAATCCTCTAGGAGGATAGCTATAGGGATAAGATAATAATACATAGGGGATTTACGCCCCTATAGTTAACATCCCTAGTAGCTATAACCACGCTAGCTTACTAGGCCCTCCTAGTAGACTATAGAAATTAATAGTAGTATATAGGAGAATAAAGGTGTTACTAAGAAAGAGAAAGATATTATATATACGCTATAGTGTAGTATATATATTACTTTAAGGAAAAGAAAGGATTTAGAAGGACTTACTTATCCTTATATAGGCTTATAGGCTAAGTAAGATTATTATTTCCCTTTTATTAGTAACTATATACCTAGATAGGCTATAAGTTCTTTTCTTTATATCCCTTATTAATTATATTCTTAATCTATCTTTCTTTTTTATTTCTATAATTTATATTACGTGTTAATAATTATATTAAAAGAGAGAAGTTCTAGTGTTAGAATAAAGGTAATATCACTTGCGCGTTATAGCTATAATTACCTAGCAGAAGCTTAGGCTACGCGCGAACCCTACACGTAACCCATAACCTAGCACGTTAATTAGCTAGGAAATATAGGGACACAAACGCGTAACCCCTTTTCCCTTTATGTATTATAACTTCTAGCTTTTTACCTCTCTTTTCCTATAACTTAATTAATCATGACAACAGACAACGTAGCCTAGAATAGATAATCAATGACAATACTATTCTTTGGGCTCACGACTGTATTACATTGAATTCAATACCCTGTGAATCTAACAGATTATTTGTATTTTTTTTTCTTTTTTTTTAGTTTTAAGTAAATTCCTTAATTATAAGGTATATATAGTTAATATAATAGCTTATAATAGCTTATAATAGCTTATAATAGCTTATAATAGCTTATAATAGCTTATAATAGCTTATAATAGCTTATAATAGCTTATAATAGCTTATTATTATATATATATATATTACTTTTATTACTTATACAACTTATATAACTTAAAATATTATAAGTGTTAAAGTTTAATTAAAATAAATAAGTAATAAATAAATATAATATAAGTATAAGTATTTATAAGTAAATTACTATAGAAAAAGCTAGACTTTTTAGTTATTTAGTATTTAAAGGTTTTTTAAAATATTAATAAAATAAAATTCCTTTCTTTTTTATGTTTTTTAATATTATTGTTAGAATAAAGGTAATATCACTCGCGCGTCGCAGCCGCAATTACCTAGCAGAAGCTTGGGCTGCGTGCGAACCCTACACGTGACCTATAACCTAGCACGTTAATTAGCTAGGAAATATGGGGACACAAACGCGTAACCCCTTTTCCTTTATGTATTATAACTTCTAGCTTTTTACCTCTCTTTTCCTATAACTTAAATTAATTATAATAACAAATAACGCAGCCTAGAATAGATAATCAATAATAATACTATTCTTCGGGCTCACAACTATATTACATTAAATTCAATACCCTGTGAATCTAACACTAATTAGTAGTTACCTTCACAGATAACCACGCAGTCTTTGAACACTACAGATTAGCAAGGTTAATTAGAAGAGGTAGCTTATCTAATAATAACTTGCCCTATAATATAGGAGGGCTACGTTAACAATAAGTTATGCTAATAAAAAGGTATAATATAGCTCTCTTCTTACTTTAGTATTAATATCTATATCTATATAGACTCTGAAATAACAAAGAAAGGTTTAATGCTAGTAGCTAAGCTATCCCCTTATCTTTCTTTATTATATATTCTATTACGTATTTAAAGTTAACCGCCTTACCTCGTGATCCTTTATATCCAAAACACGTTACATTATTATAGTTGTTTTTTTTCCTTATATTACAAGACCTGCCTCCCTTAATTAATTAGAATATTAAATATAGCTAGACTATTTAAGACCTCTAGTTAATTCAGAGTTCCTAGCAAGACTAATAGCTATAATAATGCTATAGAAGGTATTAAAATAGGAGATAATAATAAATACCCTAATAAAGGAAAAACCCCTATTTACACTAACCTATACCCCTATATCTCTATAAGGCTTTAATAATATATTACAGAAGAATTACTCTAATAAATAGGAAATTCTAAATATAAAGAGATAATAACTCCTAAGGAAATTAGTCTTTACATCCTTATAAAGACTAAATAATATAAGGAGTAAGGGTTATTTAGAAGAATACTATTCTTTAAATTTAGTAATAACTTCTATAAATAGTTAAGGGATAAGTTTGTAGAAGGAAAAGACCTTTTATAGAATAGACTTTAAGACTATCTTCTTTATAATAGAGTGTACATAACTATTAGAAGAGGCACTAAGATAGTAAATAACCTTAAAGAAGTAGTAAACTAAGATAAATTTAGATTTTAAACCCTTAAAGAAATTAAAGAGGCTAGGAAGAAGTACATAGGCTTCTAAAAGAACCTATAGAATAAAGAGTTTTTCTGTAATCTACTAGATAATAGTAATATTAGAACTAGGTAACCTACCCTGTTACCCTGTTTATTAGTATAATTACTATTAAAAGGATTAATAAGCTAGACTCCCCTAGGAAGACTAAGTTAATTCCCTTTAAGAAGGCCTAGCTAATCTCCCCTAGGAAGGCTAATTAACCTAGAGTTAAGACCGCCTAAGGATACTATTTGCAAGTATTTACGGGTAACTCCCCTGCCTATACCTTTACTAGAGGTAAGTTAGTAGTATTACCTTAGTAATACTACTAATAATACCCCTAAGTAGGAGAGTTACTAATAGAGGTAACCTATGCTATCTAGGGCTAGTAGTGCCCCTGTTAGTATAGCTTAAAGAGCTATAATTTCTCCTTCCTAATATAAGGAAGAGAAGGATTAGAGGGAATAATAAGCCCTAAGGGTACTACCTATAAAGCTACTCTCTTACTTCCTAAAGACCTTACTACCCCTTTTATAAATATAAAGGGAAACACCTAGAGAACCCCTATAGACTTAGAGACCTTTACTAAAGTAAATTATTAACCTATCTAAGGTATACCCTAAAGAATAACTCTATAGCGTAAATAACTATAATATCCTTAAATTAAAGCTTTAAATATTCTATAGAAAGTGTGAGTTACTTAATATCTAGCCTAAATAAGCTAGTTATGCTTTTAAGGTTATACTTAAAGGCAAAGCACTATAATACTATATAGATTACCTCTCTAAACCTAGATAACTATAAGATCTCCCTATGCTTATTAGCTATATAAGAGAATAATTTAAAACTAAGGATATATAGTAAAGATATCTACTAGAGTAAAATAATACTTCCCTATAAGGAATAGTAAATAATAACCTAACTAAGTTAATAATTAAATACTTTAATAAACTTATAGAAAGGCTAGCTATCTTATAATAAGTAGTGCCTAAAGTAAGCTAAACTAAAAAAGCACTCTAGAATTAACTTATTAGAGCCTATTATAGTATTCTAGAGTGTAAAGGAGTAATTATAGATTTACTAGATGGACTATAAGAGTTCTATAAATAAATTAGAATAACCCTTTATCTTATTAAGGAAGAGAAGAAAAACCATTAATAGTTCCTAACTAAAGCTATAACCTTAGAGTAATTCTAGACTAACTAAAGATATAATAGGAATAGAAAAGAGACCTAATACCCCTTAAAACCATAAGGAAGAGGAGGTACTTCTTGCACAAAGAAATGCTATGTATGTAGTAAGGAAGGATGCTAGTTATCTAAGTACCCTAAAGAGAACTATAAGAAGGCGTTTTAACGCTTTAAGAACCACTACCTTATGGATCTAGCTAATGACTTATATTATTTATTCCTTACTTAGTATAAAGGAGAACATAAGTCTTAAACCCCTATTAATAACGAGATTGCTTAGTATATAAAGAGTATTAGATTTAATAATAGCCCTAATGATATAGACAGGCTAGTACCTACAAGCTTCTTTACTTACGGAACCTAGATTAATGGCGAAAGAATGGTTTAATTCCTAATAAGGCAAGCAGCTTATTACAGTCTAAGCAAAGAAAACCCCTTTTAGCAGGAACTTATAAATAAAGCCCTAGCAATATTTATGTTAGAAGATTGCTATTCCTATACGATATTCTAAGGGATTATACCTGATATAGGAGCCGCAAAATTCTCTATAGTAGGGCACCCTTAATTCCTTGCTTTGTAACGTTAGATGCCTACATTATAGCTTAATAAATTAACAGAGAAGAAGGCATTAGTTAGATTTAGCGTAGGAGACCTAATTATTACGCTTGGATTGGCTAATGTGCCTACTCCCTTTAGAAACATTCTCTTTTAGGTTATCCTTATAAACACTCTATTCCTCTTATCCCTTAATAATATAGACTATCTAAAGATTAACTTTAATATCTCTAAGAACACACTGTAATAAGGAAATATTAAAGTGCCCGTTATACGCAAATAGGGGCATGCCTAGATGCTTCTTATATAGAAAGAAAAAGTAGTTACTTAGAGCTACCTTACAAAAGGCAAGCTATGGCAACTATACCGCTGCTTTAGATATCTATTAATCTAATATTTATATAAGGTTCTTTATAAATTAAGGTATAATATTAACATTAAAGCTATTAGGGAGCTAACAAGAATTTACCACTAATACTAAATATATGTAAATAGCCCTAATTACTTTAAGTTTACCCTTAAGGATAAGTGTAGCTTTAATTATAAAGTAATAGTAAATATCTTCTACCTAAATAGTAACCACCTTACACTTTACGCTATAAATATAGCTATAGAGTTTAACGTAGTAAAATTCCTTAATAATATCTTTACAAAAACAACCTAGGAAGCCCTCTGTATATGCTAGATTAATGCTTACCTAGGCCCCCTGGATTTCATTATTATAGACACTAGAATAAACTTTCACGGCGATGAATTTAGATAATTCGTAGCTTTAATGTTAATTTTAATTAAGGAAGTCCCTATTAAGGCACACTATAGCATAGGGAAGGTTAAAAGGTATTATAGGCCGCTCTAAAGAGCCTATAATATAATTAGACACAAATGCCCTATAACGCTAGAACCTATTACCCTTTAAATAGCAATTAAGGCCCTAAATAACACCACAGGCCCTAATAGCCTTATCCTAACCCTCCTTATCTTTAGAGCCTACCTATATATAATAAATAAGTCCCTACTATTACTTAATATTATATAGTATATAATTATAGTATAGAAGGCTACTAAAGAGATTAAGAGACTCCACGCTATCTAGAAGGTTAATAAGGCCCTTACTAAACATAATAGCTTAGATACCTTAAAGACCCTTAGCCTACTACTTAAATTAAAGGTTAAGGTTTAGTAAGAAGGTAAGGGATAGGTAAGTCTATATAAGCTACTAGTAATTACTAGAGAAAGCTATATACTTAACATGCCTAGAGGCCTAAAGACCTTTAGGTTAATATCTATTAAGCCTTACTATAATAATCCTAGTGTAAAGAAAATAGTAAAGCCTAGTAAAGAGAAAGGAGAAAAAGGGTAAGAGGCCTATAATAAGAATATAGTACTACTAATACTACTAAAGCAAGGACATAGAAGGCTATAGAAAAACTCTCCTATAATACCTTAAGGTACTAATACCTTCCTATTAGCAAAAGAATATAGTAACCTAGCTCTTATAATTAAGCTACGTAAGGAAGGAATTATTAAGACCCTAGGTAAACTATTTAAGCTATTAATAAAAGCGGAAATTAACACTCTAATTAAGTAAGGTATGTTTAAATTTATTATATTTAATAAGGAAGAACATAGTGGAATTTAAATCTTTAATTCCTAGATTATTAATAAGATAAAGGGCAAGATAATAAAACCCTATAAAAAGTCACGCCTTATAATCTAAGGGTATAAGAATAAAGGGAAATAAGCTATTCTTACACAGGCCCTAATAATTTAACGCGCAAGCTAATATCTTATTCTCGTAATAGCCCTATCTATAAGATTAAGGAAATTCCTTATCTAGCTAAGAGATATCTATTAGGCTTATATATAAGCTTATACATTACTAGAGCGGCTAATCCTAGCGCGCTTACTAATTCAAATATAGCATCTCTACCCGCCTAGTATAATCTTAAGGGTTATAAAACCTCTTTACAAGCTTATAGAAGTAGGAACGCACTAGTAGGTTATGTATTACAAGCATTATAGAGAGAACCTCTAAATAGAAACCTTTATATATAATCCCTACTTGCTTATAACTATAAAGGAAAGCGCTCACTTTACCTATATTAAAATATAGACTAATAATATAATTAGCCTCTTAGATAAGAAGTTCTCTAAGAAGGAAGAGACCTAGCTTACTATAGTAAGCTTTAATATAAAGCTAAAGTAATTCCTAACTTAGGACTACCCTCTTACGTTTAATAGTAGCATTATCTTACTAGAGAATAATACTATTAAGATCTAGCAGAAAGGATAAAGCAATAAGTTAGAGTTAGTTCTAATAACTAACTTAAAGCGTAAATACGTTAAGCAAAGGGCCTAAGGCGCTTATATTGCCTTGATTTACTAACTAAAGGCTTGCTTTAACCTATCTATTACTATATAACACTAGGAGCTAACCCTAGAGAATATAAAAGCCCTTAATTACTACCTAAAGTAGTAGATAAATTACCTAGAGAGAGGTCTAATGTTTATCCTAATTAACCTTAAGAAAGCAAAGCTCTTTACCTTTATAAATAAATCCTTTGCTAATAACTAGGACTTATCCTTATAACTAGGATATATACTTGTCCTAGTAAATAAAGATTACACTAATAGTAAGTTTATAATTAAAGGTAATATTATACACTTTAGCTTAATAAAGAGCAAGAGAGTTATATAAAGTATGCTTGCCTTAGAAGTCTGTGGTATAGTAGCTAGTGTTAATATAGCTTATGTAATTATAACTACCCTAAACTTAGTTACTAACTAACTAAAGCTCCTAAAGATCCTAGTTATTATATATATAAATTCATACTCCTTATATAAGTACCTTATTAAGCTTAGTATAATAAAGGAGAAATGCCTAATAATTAATATTATAGCCCTTTAATAGTTATATAAACGCTAAGAACTTTACGAGATCTAATAAATTAATAGAGAGGATAACCTAGCTAATGCCTTTATAAAGGCATTACCTAATAAGGCCCTAGAGAGCTTTATCTTAACTAACTAGATAACTATCTAGATAGAGGGATAGGTTACCTATACGTAATACACACATAGTAAGAGGAAAAGGTAATCCTCTAGGAGGATAGCTATAGGGATAAGATAATAATACACAGGGGATTTACGCCCTTATAGTTAATATCCTTAGTAGCTATAACTACACTAGCCTACTAGGCCCTCCTAGTAAACCATAGAAATTAATAGTAGTGCGTAAGAGAATAAAGGTATTACTAAGGAGGAGGAAGATATTATATACGCGCTATAGTGTAGTATATATATTACTTTAAGGAAAAGAAAGGATTTAGAAGGACCTACTTATCCTTATATAGGCTTATAGGCTAAGCGAGATTATTATTTCCCTTTTATTAGTAACTATATGCCTAGATAGGCTATAAGTTCTTTTCTTTATATTCCCTATTAATTATATCCTTAATCTATCTTTCTTTTTTATTTCTATGATTAATATTGCGTGTTAATAATCATATTAAAAGAGAGAAGTTCTAGTGTTAGAACAAAGGTAATATCACTTACGCGTTACAGCCGTAATTACCTAGCAGAAGCTTAGGCCGCGCGCGGACCCCACACATGACCTATAACCTAGCATGTTAATTAGCTAGGAAATATAGGGACATAAACGCGTAACCCCTTTTCCTTCATGTATTGTAACTTCTAGCTTTTTACCTCTCTTTTCCTATAACTTAAATCAATCATGATAACAGATAACGTAGCCTAGAATAGATAATCGATGATAATACTATTCTTCGGGCTCACGACTGTATTACATTGAATTCAATACCCTGTGAATCTAACAATTATACTATTTATAATTTTATACTAATAAAAAGTAAGTCCTAATATAACTATAAGACTTACTTAAGTATATTTCTCTCTTTTAAACTAAAATTATATAACTAAGTAAAGAGATTACTATATTTATAGTATAACTAATAAGACTTACTTTTAGACTTACTTTTTTATATATATTTCTTTTTAGCTAGAATTATATAACTAAGTAAAGAGATAATACTAGGTTTATAGTGTAACTAATGAGGCCCATTTTAGACCCACTTTTGTATATATGTTTTTTAAGCTAGAATTATATAACTAAGTAAAGAGATAATACTAGGTTTATAGTGTAACTAATGAGGCCCACTTTTAGACCCACTTTTGTATATATGTTTTTTAAGCTAGAATTATATAACTAAGTAAAGAGATAATACTAGGTTTATAGTATAACTAATAGGACCCACTTTTAGACCCACTTCTGTATATATGTTTTTTTAGCTAGAATTATATAACTAAGTAAAGAGATAATACTAGGTTTATAGTATAACTAATAGGACCCACTTTTAGATCCACTTTTAAAAACACTTTATAACTAAGTAAGTAAGCTAAAAGTAGTATAAATAATTAAACTTACTTTTAAAGCTTATTTATTTATTTACTTAATATTAAAAAAAATAGTATATATATTATAATTATTCTTTATATAATATTTTAACCTTTCTTTATAAACTTTTCCTAGGTTTTTTCCTTCTCTTTTAGTTTAAAGAAGGTTAAAAGCTAATATAATTTATTATAATTATAATAAAATAGTTTAATAGTAAAAGAAGTATGTATTAAATAAGGATTAATTTTCTCTTTATAATAAATTCCTTATATATATAAGTATATTTTTATTAGAGTTTTAATCTTATTTATTTAGAATTATAAATTATTTCTTTAGGGTAAATATTATATTTAAAGTAAAAAAACTATATTAAAATATATAGTAAATCTTAAAAAGAATCTAGAAAGATAAATTAACCTTTAAAATATAGAGAATAAATATTACTATAAGTTAAGCCTAGATAATACTATTTATAGCTACCCTATATATATATATAGCTTAATAGTCTAAATTAGCTAAAACTTTATAATTCTATAACTAAATACCTAAATAGTATAAAAATTTAAGGATATCTTATTTAGATTATATGAAAAATCTACTATATAATAAGTATATATACTACCTTACCTTTTTAACAATATATTGTATTGTATTGTATTGTATTGTATTGTATTGTATTGTAATGTATTGTATTGTATTGTATTATAATGTATTTTTATATAATAAATAATTATAATAAATTATAGAAAATAGATGTAAGCATAGGAAGACCCTTAATATATTAAGAAAAAAGCATTCTTTAAATTAGATATAAAATAATATTACTAAGATATTATGTATTCAAAATAAGCTTACTTTTCTAAATAAGCTAAAACTTTATAGATTTTTAAATAAATAACTAAATTATATATAAAAATAAGGTTACTATAATTAGATTACTTAAAAAAACTACTATATAATAAATTTATATAAGACCCCACTTTTAATTTTCTCTAACAATACATTGTATTGTATGTATTGTATTGTATTGTATTGTATTTTTAATACAATACAATACACAATACAATACATAGGGCAATACAATACAATACAATACATCGAAGGGCCAAAAAATACAATACAATACAATACAACAATGCTCTGATAAGGATAGCGACTACTATAGTAAGAAGCTATATAACTTTTTAATGCTAAAGATCACGCTCTTTGAAAATAAGTGTGATAGAATTAACCTTCCTTAAACGCATTATTAGAAGGCTTTCCCTATTATATTAATAGGTAATACTAAATAATACTTCCTTAATTACCTCTTTAGAAATAACTATTTCTATAAAGAGATAATTGCCTGTATTTGTTAATGCTTTGAGATAGAAAGTAACTAGTAATTCTATTACTACTAATAAAGTAGTATAATATTAAAGAACATAATTAAGAAGAACCCTAATAAAAGCAAGCTTAATTGCCTTAAGATTATGTTATTAACCCTTAAGAAGATTTATAGAGGACTATACCCTACTAAAATAGTAAATACTAAGCTCTATAAGCAAGCCTTAAATGCTATAGCTAGTGTGCCTGAATGTTAGATAGTGAAATACATACACTCCCTAGGCTTTAAAAGTCTTACTAAAGACCTCCGTAAGGTAATTACTATTACGGAATTAAATAAGAGGCCCTCCTAATACCTTTAGTACTAATAAGAAAACCCTCTAGAGGCTATATTTACTAATTATTAGTATAGATAGTAATTATCCCCTTATAGCAGAGGAAGTTATTGTAAATAAAGCCCTAGGCTAGGCACTAAGCGCTACTTTATATATAGTAAGAGTGGCTACTAGTTCTCTAATTACTTTACTAAAGAATATTAAAAGGAAAAGGACTGCTAGTAGGCTAGCAAAATATATTATACACCCCCTTTAGAGAAGAGATTCTAGGTATTCCTTACCTTCTATAAAGGGCAGGATAATAATAAGCCTAATAAAGGCTTAGGTTATAATTAGGAATTATATCTTTTAGCCTATATAGAAGCTAAAGATAATAATAATAATATAAAGAAGCTACTATTAATAGCACACTTAAGTATTATATAATTCTTCTACTCTAGATTATAAACTAACTATAACGCTACTAATATTAATATCCTTATAACCCTAAATAATTAAGCCTTCTAACACGCATTCCCTAGGTAAGAGCTTTATAAGCTATAAGAGTGTAATAAAGGCTTAATTTACTATATTTCTAAAGAATACTATTCTAAAGAGGTTTTTAGAGGGATTATACCTAATACTAGCGCTATAGGAAAGTTAACTATAGGAGAGGTATAAGTAAAGGCTTTATTAAGATTAATACCTTTATTAAAGGTAACTCCTTGCGAACCCTAAATTGTTATATTTAGCGCTAGATTAGTAGTTATAAGAGAAATCCTTTATGTGCCTATAGAACTTAGAGAGCTTAAATTTTACGTCCTTAATATAGCTACCCCCTTTCTTTTCTTAATTACTAATATAGATAAAATATAAGTTAAGATTAATAACCTTGCTAACGTACTTATCTAAGGTAATAAGACTATACCTATTATATAATAATAGGGCTATCCTTAGTGGTTACTAGAAGCAAGAGAAATAGTTACCTTTTACCTTTTAGAAGGAGATATTTATTAATTACATTATTAACTTAGTTACCCTTCCGTTTAATAACTTATAAAGATCCTTCACTAAGCTAGTTATAAAGTTAAACACTAGGCAATTAAGGAATTAACTAAAGTCTGCTACTATTGCTAGATATATAGAAAGGCCCCTAGTTAATTTAAGTTTATAATCAAAGATAACTACGAATTTAACTACAAGATTATTATTAATATTATGCAGATTAATAGCTAACTAGTGCTTTACATTATTAATTTAGTAATATTATTCTAGGTAGCCTAATTCCTTAATCTAAGGAAGCAAAAGGCTTAAGATATCTAGGACGCTATCCGCGAATGTTAGATTAACACTTATCTTAGACCTCTAGAATAGATTATATATAATGCTAGTAATAACTTTACTTTTACTAAGTTTAAGCACTATGCTTAACTAATATTAATTAAGACTAATAAGATACTAATTAAAGCCTATAATAGCATTAGAAAGGTTAAGAGATATTACAGACCTTTACGCTAAGCTTATAATATTATTATAGACTTAATTAGGATAGAACTTACGCTAGAGTAATGCCTTTAAATAGCTATTAAAGCGATTAATAACTCTATAGGCCTAAATAGTATTATCCTAACCCTACTAGTCTTTAGAGGCTACTTATAAATAATAAATAAGTTACTACTAAGCATCTTTGTTATTTAATATACTAAAGTAATTTACAAAGCTACTAATAAAGTCTGCTACTATCTAGCTTTATAGTAGGTCTATAATGCCCTTAAAGCCTAGAATAGCCCTAATATAGTGCTTATATATTAGCTACCCCTATAGGCTAATATACGCATATAAAGAGAGAAGGGTAGCTAGTATAGCCCTTATAAGCTACTTACTACTAATAAAGAGACTTATATAGTTAATATGCCTTATAGCCTAGTAAAGTTTTACTCTATAGTAGTAAAGCCTTACTATAAAGACCTATATATTATAGAGGGACTAGAGAAGTAGGAGATAGAGCCTAATAATATAAAGGAAGAAGTAACTATATAACTAATTACTATTACTAAAAGAGATCCCCTAATAAAAGAAGGTAAAGAGCTATAGGCACTAGCTAAGAGAAGATAAGGGAGACTAAGAAAGGCCCTTATAGTTTAATTTATAAGCGCGGAAAAGTCTAAAGAGAAGGCTTATAAAGCCTAGAAGGCCCTGAAGGGAAGCTATTAAGTTAAAGACTTACTGCCTTGCCCTAAAGGAATAAAAGTAAGGAAAAGAAGACCTTATAGCCCTAAGAAGAATATTAGCCTAATTTAGCTTTACGTACTTATAAACAAAGATTAGGAGAAGGCCTTTATTTAAGAAGCTATAACTAAAGGGATACTAAATATAGCATTCCTTATAGTAAAGGAAAAGGCTAATTAGAACCTTACTCTTTAACTTTGCTAAGAAGGGAAGATCATAACCCTAGGAAAACCCTTTAAGCAATCTAATTAAGCTAAGATTAACGCTTTATAAGCTTATAATATGTTTAAATTCGTTAAGTATAACCTAGCGAAGCATGGAGGTTATAGAATCTTTAATTCTTATATAGTTAAAGAGATTAAAGGTAAAGGAATAGACTTGCTATACAAGAAATCCTGCCTCATTATATAAGGCTATAATAACAAAGGAAAAGAATTTATCCTAACGTAATTACTAATGATTTAACGAGCAAGCTAACGACTTATTGTAGCTATCGCTTTATTATTAAGAAAAAGAGGCATTTACCTTTGGATTCGTAATATTACATAAGCCTACACTCAATTACACACGGTACTAACAAGGCTAATTATTGTGAGATTGCTAAAGCAAATTGTATATCTCTTTCTAGAAGGGACTGTAATTAAATTAATTAGACCTCTTTATAGGATTACAAAGGCTAGAACCTACTAGTAGGTAATGTACTTCCGTTACCACAGGGATAACCTTAATATAATAACCTTAACTTATAATCCCTACTTATTAATTATAGCCCTAAATAATAAGAATCTCTTTAGTATCATTAGAATATAAACTAATAATATATTAGGCCTAAGTGATAATAACTTCTTCTAAAAAGAAGAGAAAGAGCTCTAGAAGGCTAATTTTATAGCTAAAGAAAAGCAATAATTAACCGCTAAGAATCCCCTTATCTTTAATAGTTATATCTTAACCTAGAACACTAATAACTTACTAATATTAACCTAGAAAAGCTAGAGTTAGAAGATTAAGGAAGTTAATCCTTAATCCCTAATAGTAAAGCAAGACTAAGGTTTTATCCTAGTTAATGCGCGATCTGTGCCCACACATCCAATGCTTCAGGGAGCTCTTCCTGACAGTAGGAAATGGGCCACCTGCAGCAGAACTTTGCCGCTAATTGGATTTATTTTTCCGTCAATGACTTCTTCATCCGTGTTCAGCGCTCTTCTCACCCTCGTTCCCCAAGTACTGTTTTCGACTTGCGGCCTCTCCGCCGGGACCTCTTCTGTCCTGTCGTGTTCTCGCGGGCACTCGCTCACTTTGGTTTTCTTCCTGGGCGCTCTGGTTCTGTCGATTGATCGCGACAAGTTCAAGCCGTATTTCTCCGCCCAGGTCGGTCCGCCTCTTTTCTAGCTCGCCAATTTGAGACTGCCTCTTAGATCGTCCAGTTGACTTTGGTGCTCTTCTGTATGGACTTATCACCACCGCAAATCAGACAGGGATTTGTGTGCTTTTCAAATGCTGGGCTTCCATGCGCAGCTTCCGGTGCTTCGGCTGCCGCGTCGATTTCGTTGACAGAGAGGCTGATCTTTTTTTTCCAAACAATGCAAAGTACATGGATCGTTGACTGAGCAATGATGACAGATTCGGTTTCTGTCTTTAAAATCTGCCATGGAACAGTTCTGAATACATGAACCGCTTGTCTCGGGCCACATCGTTTTTCGCTGGCTGACCACTTACACGGACTAACTTTGTACATTGAACAGAAACTTGGACCAGGCATTCGCCGCCACTTTGATCTGCATCCGAATATGCATTCTCTAGCACAACCAACACATCCGAATCGATGGGCTCTAAACGTTTTTGGATCAGCTACACCAAACTCTACAGTCTTCAGTTGGGACGAGTGATTACTTCCCCATGGCTGAGCAGTAACGTCGAAAGAAGGATTCCACCCCTGGCCAAAAACCTGTTGTCATTATTAAAACCTTTGCTAATTCTGCAACTCGTGAAAACACCAGGATCACATATATCTCTCTTTTCTGTTCAGAGACCTCTTTCGGGCCAGCTAGCTAAGGTCGTCCATTGTCAAGATGAGTTACCATATTCAGTGAACAAGGACTAGCATTAGCTAAGAGGTATAGGTCAATTCGCTAATTTGCCGAGGAAGTTTGTCTATCTAAAAGAGGTTTTAAAGGCGTCTCATACATGATACATGATTCAACTCTTATCCTTGTTCTTATACTTCCGGGCACACTCGTCAGCTAATTGTTGAAGCTTTGGCTTGTCATATTTCATCTTGGTCTTGTATTGGCAAGTTTTGCCATCCAAGACAATGATCGTGTATGTGATGACTCCATCTTCGCCAGTGTTGTAACTGTAATTGTAAAATGTGTTGTTGACCAGCGCAGTATCCTCAGAGCTCGTAGAGCTGCTTGAGCCATCCGATCCGTTGGTGCTCTCGGGCTGAGAGGCGCTCGTCGTGGCGGAGGTGTCGCTGCTGTTGGAACTCCCAGAAGACGACATCGAAGTTCCGGTGTCAGAATTTATGATACCGCTACCGCTACCGCTACCGCCTTTGCCACCGGTGGTGGAAGTAAGGTTTCCATTCATCGAGCCTGTGCCTCCGGATTGGCCAGATTGGCCGGATTGACCAGACTGTGATTGACCAGATTGTCCAGATTGTCCAGACTGACCAGACTGACCAGACTGTGATGATTGACCGGATTGACCGGATTGACCAGGCTGTGATTGACCTGATTGACCTGATTGACCAGACTGTGGTTGACCAGATTGTCCAGATTGACCAGACTGACCAGACTGTGATGATGGACCAGATTGCCCAGATTGTCCAGACTGCGATGACTGACCGGATTGACCAGATTGACCTGATTGTCCAGATTGTCCAGACTGTGATGATTGATCAGATTGTCCGGGCTGTCCAGATTGTCCAGACTGTGATGATTGATCAGATTGTCCGGGCTGTCCAGATTGTCCGGATTGGCCTGGCTTCCCGCCTCCCAGAACGCCATCGAAGAAACCGTCAGCACCGTTGCCTTTGCCGTTGCCTTTGCTGCTGTCACTACCAGTGCCACTACTACTGCTGCTGCTGCTCAAACTCGAGGCCGATTTGCCTCCAGAAAAGATACTGCCAAATATACCACCATCCTTGGCGCTGCCACTGAAGCTGTTGATGACATTAGTCGCATAATCGCCCGAGCCACCACTGCCGCCAGTGGAGCCTTGCACAACTTGGTTGGCGGACTGGATCGCTTCTTTGGCACCGGGGACACTGCTAGACAGCTTATCGATGGTCTTGTCAATGGTGATATCAAGGGACTTGAGGTCCTGCATGGCCTGGGCCTTGCAGGTGGGAATCAATCCGAGAATGTTGTCGGCCAGGTTGTCAACGCCTCCCTCCAGAACGGAGAGGACGGCGCCGAGAGGTGCCGAAGCAGAGGACTTGGACAACAGGCCGTTCTGCCCGATGACAGTCTCGAGCAGCTTTTGATGGACGAGAACAAACTAAACTCGCGTCAAAATTAATATCCGCCAGCGCGACTCTGAAAAAAACGGGGTCCCGAGGGAACGAACGTACGTCGTGGAAAGCTCTGCAAACGTCGGTCTGGTCCGAGTCCTGGAATTTAGACTGGGTGGTGCTCGTGGAAACCGTCCTGACGGTTTGAAAGGCCTGCACGACAATGCCCTTGAAATCATTGATCAAGTTCTGGTGAAAGTTGTTCAGCATCCCACATGCATGCATGTATTTGGTCTTCGCCGTCAGCAAGAGGGCATGAGAGACTCACCGGCACGCTGCTGGAGAGGTTGTCGGGATTGAGGTCATTCGCCGCATCGGTTGTCTTGGAGGAGGCCGTGGTGATGCCGTCAAAGGCCTTCACAATATCCTTTGAAGACAAGGCGGCCGCCCCTGTCCCCAGGAGGGCAACAGTGCCAACTCTCAACAGCCGCATGGTTGGCAGGAATACAGAGCTCAAGAGAATGATTTGGGCTTCAGGAGATCAGTCTTGGCACACATGGGAATGTGATTGTTTGCGGTGGAACAGACAAGTCAGTGTATTAGTAGTTTTCCAACGGAAAAGGCAAGTATAGCCAGTCGTATTCAGATTTACTCTAGTATATTCAGAAAGCTTGATTGTGCGCAGCTTTTTCGATTTGCATTCATTCTGGCAAGGCTGGATTTCATTCCTCTGACAGGTCGCAAAAGGGCTTTTAGGAATGACTTGGGACGTTTTTGTCGGTCAACGTTGATGAATCGCAGCTAAAACTACAATGAGAAAGCACGTCGTTTGGAAAGCGAGATCAGCTAACTGTAGAAGGAATGCGCGATTCCCTGGCCCATGGGACTGGAGGGCAGGGGTACAAATCTCACCTTGGAACGATCACGCACGTTGTTAATCTAGCTCTGGAATGTGAGATCCAAGACTTTGTCGAGCAACACAGGCAAAACTGTCTTGGACTCCGAGGTCTGGAATGTGCTTGTCGACCTTTTTCGGGCGAGGCCAAGGTCTACTCCGCACACCCAATTGACATTTAGTCAATGATGCAGCGCCTTTGATCGATTTTATGAAGTGTGGCATAAGCTCGTCATGTCTGTCACTAGTTGTGCTGGGACTCGTGGTGACTGTGCAAGCAAGGGGTTGTTACCTGTATTATTCCGAGACGGTGATATTCGGAGTATTTTTTTTTTTCGGATAAGACAATCCTTATTGCGACAACTCGTAGGCTAATGGAAAGCCTGCTGGTGGCGGTTAGCTTTAGATGACGCCATTTTTCAGGGTCGCCAACGCTCACACCAACAACGCCGTCTATCCAAATGTCTCGCCTTCTAGGCCTTGTCTAAATTGTTTAGTCTTACAAATTCTAAGTGGTGTACAAGGCTATTGTACTTGAGCAACAGTAATCGTACCGTCTGCAGTCCATGTCTAAAGAACTCCTAAAGTATTCAATGGCTGACCAAAGCAAAAAGTCCCATATCCATGACGACCACTCATTATTACTTGATTGTACTTGTGTGCTTACTACTTCCATTTCCTGCAAACGAATCGTGTGTGTTCACCCTGTCGATGTCGTACGGGTTGCCCCCATATCGTGCTGCCACCGAACTGGCATGGCTCCCTGCGCGAGAATGTGTCGTCTTGATGGGTGCGAATCTTGCCTCATCATCTGCTGCTATTGAGTCCCGACTTGAACATATTCCGCCTGTCTCCATCTCGCCACCTTGGCCCTTTTCCCCAGTGTTCGTCCCATCAATGATTTCTTGCTGTCGCAACTTTTCCATGAAGGCAGCAGACTGAGCAGCAAACTTGCACTTGGCACGAATGTGGGCGCCGTATTTGTAAAAGAAAAAGGGAAAGGGCACGCAGGCCAAGGCGAGAAAGGCGGGGATGGTCGACGCCCAATGGATGCCAAGATCCTCGTACATGTATGACGTGAATAACGGGAACGCGGCGCCAAATAAAGATCGTAGAACAGAGTTGGCCGCCAACACGGACGCCGCGAAGATTGTGTAAGAGTCAATCAGGTAGTTCATGATGCTTAGGAAAACCAATACCATGCCAAACCCGAACGGGACGCCGGCGAGGATGCTCACAATCCAATGGATGGATTCTGAGTTTGTCCACGCAAACC
The DNA here is from genome assembly GCA_019022495.1 of Epichloe hybrida. Taxonomy (NCBI): domain Eukaryota; kingdom Fungi; phylum Ascomycota; class Sordariomycetes; order Hypocreales; family Clavicipitaceae; genus Epichloe; species Epichloe hybrida. Next base: position 77,160 of record JAFEKR010000052.1, read on the forward strand.
AGAAGAGCCCTATGGGTAGAGCGATGGACCCGACGAGTGTCGAGGGTAGGCGAGCCTCCGGTGGCGCGGATCCTCCGAGTTTCCTCTGCGTTTCGATGTATCTGTTGTTCGAGGGGATCGTGTAAGCAATAGCCGCAAGCATGCCCACCATGATACCTAGGAAAGCTAAGCCTCCTACACCTTGGTTCCACCCTCGGTGCTGCTGATAGACAATTGGAAACGCGGCAAACAGCATGTACAAAGTTCCGTAAATAATGGCCATGTAGATGGATAGTAGAAAGACAATGGGCTCTTTGAAGAGCAAGATCCAGGGACGAGACAATGCAGTTTTGAACGACTCGGCCAGAGTAACTCGCCCTCGATCGTGGTCGAGCTTGCTCACGTAGTGCTCCCCCGTGATTTTAGATAACTCGGCGGCTCGTTGGCGCAGAAGCACTGGAGTGTACGTTTCGGGGACAAGCAAGGTTCCCAAAATCCACACAGTCCCAGAGAAGGCTGTCAGCAATCCCATGACCCAGCGCCAGCCGGCTTCCATGCCCAAGAACCCCCCTGCAACGGGGCCCAGGACAGGTCCTAGGAATGGTGCGGCGGCAAAAATGGCTGTGGCGAGGCCTCGTTGATCTGCGTCGAACATGTCTGCGATGGTGCCACCAGCATTGGTAAGCGGTGATGAGCCAAAAGAACCTGCGAGGAACCGCATGATGAGAAGGGTCCACATGTTCTGTGCGCCAGCGCAGCCAGCATTGAAGGCCGTGAGACAGGCGTAAGTGGTGAAGAACAAGACCCGGCGACCGAATAACTCGCTCAACGGCGCCCAAAGGAGAGGTCCAATGGCGAAGCCAAGGACGAAGAGGGACACGCCCAATGTTGCTACTTCTTGGCTGACATTGAAATCCGCCATGATTTGTCTTAATCCTCCAGTATAAGCCGAGGATACGAGTGACACGGCCAAGGTGGCGATGGCAACGGTGATTGTGATGAGCCATTTTCTGAAATTGCTGAAATTCATGGGATTTCGAGCATCACCGGGTATCCAATGGATCACATATGGGTCTGAATCGGTGCCGGAGCCGTGGTAATGGTGGCTGAGGACATGCTGGGTGATGCCGGCCTTGTCGCCAACAAGTCTCCAGTATGGTATCGTCTTGGGTAGAACAGGCTCTGCTGTTGCGGAGAGGTCGTGGGAATTGGATCTCATCGTCGTCGCGCTCCGGCCGCCAAGACACTTGCTGCTCTTGGTTGGATGAGAGTCGTGCGGGTATCGAACATGTATAAAATGCGGTATGTTGCCAGGAAGGGGAACCAGATGGCCGGTACGTTGTGTCCCTTGTTGCGCGTGAAACCGAGACTTTTTCTGAGACTTTGTTGAGACAAAATCTCAAGAAAGCGAAAGCGCTCTGCAGAAGGGAGGGGGGCAGCGCCGCCATCTCGGGGCACGTTTTTGACAAATGACCAGATCGGCAATGGATGATTCATAAAGGCCACGCCGATCTCAACGCCCCCGTTAAATCCACTAGTATGATGGCTCTGATCCACCAACAAGTCAAAAGAGTCCAATAGGCCGAAGTCAACTGGGGAAGCAGGCTGAGGTGAGATTATCCTCGAACCTGTCATGCACGGGGATTTGATAGGCGCGTACATAATGGCCGAGAGTGCGGCTGATGGTGCGGAGAATTGTGAGACAGTTGGCTCGTGGAGTCGTGGAGTCGTGGACAGCTTTCAGTTAAATCTCCGGATCAAGGGGGAATCTCAAAGTCCGCTGAAAAGGTGAAAAGGCCGGTTCACGCCGAAGCGGGGATGTAATGGGGCGCAATCCGACTTGTGCGGAGTGTTATGCGGGAATTTAATTCTCCGATCGTCATCTTGTTGACAGACGGATGTAGAGCGCCCCCACTTCCTCGGAGATTTCTTTTTCCGTGGCTACTGTAGTTAAATACTTGAATCAGCCAGCAACGTTACAATTTTCGCAGCATGAACTTGGCATGCCAATCTTCAAAACCTTAATTTTCACGCCTTCCTCATGTGCAATTCGAGCCTGGAAGACCATCTGGACAGCTCTCCATAACGTGCATGGCAGTTTCTATTGCTACCACATTCGGGATTGATCTGACAGTTTCTCCTACATTACTGAAATATGGCTGACCGTGAAGAATAAATAGTAACATGAGCCAGATAGTCGCATCGAACCACAAGTGGCAAGTTGCCAAGAACGCGTCGATCAAAGTCCTCGTATAAACGAGCCGTCCTGTCCATATGCTTGGCTTTCAATCTGCTCCAAGACTCGAGAACGCATACATCCATTTGCAGTATCGTTCCTTGTGCTCTTCTTGTGTATCGAGATTGTCAGAATGAAGGTCCTCTGCGCCCTGCGGGCCTGCCCTCCCTGGCAGTCGGTGTTTCTCCGTTTCTCCCCATATGGAAATGAAGAATTCACCGCCGTTTCGCTCTACATCCAATCCCTATGCCGGCGGCGACATCGTATACGACATGACGTCACCTCTCCGTTCTGACGGGAATGATTCCCAATTCCAAGGGCCGCCCGGTGGTGCAATGGAGTGCTGGGGAAACTTACTCGTTGACAATCACCGGAAATATAGAATCCCCACAAAAGGGGCAGTTGCCAAGCTTCTGTTTCCTGCGATCTCGGTCGCCTCTTGGAAAGTCATCCACTCCTGTGTGTATCGGCAGTTGCCCAGCGAGGGGCGATTTTAGCTACAATTCCACGTGCCTGGCGATCTTCCCTCGGGAGACATAAAAAGGCTCTCCTGAGTCTCCCGAGGGGCAAGAGGCTCCTTAACAATCGCCCAGCCATGTTTGTGGCGAACGTTGTCAATGACAGCCTTGCTGGCCACTTTATTGCTCGAAATACTACAGTGGACCAAGGAAAATTCGTGTTTTCTTGGCTTATTGGTTGTGGCCAATGCAATTTCGGAAATTACGACAGTGGGTCGTATCGTGATTGGAGCGCCTTGTCAATGGGTCCAAGCACTGAGTCAAGGGGGGGTCCGGGCTGCTGGAGAGTGGACTCTTAGGGTTACTTCTGCACTAGTGTGCATATCACGTGGATCTCCCATGTGCCTTTGGCCCCCAACCAGCTCTCCATGTTTGTTTGATTGGCCCATCTCATTCGAGAAATCGCAAGAAGCTAGACGGACTACAGATTATTAATGAATCATCTTGTCCGGACATCTCCCATCTCAATGGAAACGTTGAACAATTCCGATCGACGACATCTCCCATCTCGCCCGTGTCACCACACACAACACACCGCACACCCAGGCAGACAGACGGGCAGGCAGTCCCAGTCCCACCCACCCCCGCAATCCGTACCTCGTTCTCAGCACCTTGCAGCGCCGTCCACCACGTTGACAACGTCGGCGTCAACACGTCTGGGAGCCATGTTGAGCCCGCAGCCTGTGAGACTCGAAGGGCAGAAGCGGAAGCGCTTAAAGGTCAACAGCGCGTGCGACGCGTGTCGGGACCGAAAGACGAGATGCGATGGGCGACATCCAGTGTGTCTTGCCTGTGAAACCCGGGGCTGCGGCCAAAATTGCCGCTACACAAGAAGTCGAGGCAGCGACGTCGCTGCCGAGCCTGCCATCTTGCGCCATGACCAACAACAAGAGTCAACAACTCCCGTCAACAAATTTGTCCCTCCCCCGGCATCTGCCGCCTCTGCCGCCTCTGCCGACTCTCTTCGACGCACGTCGCCATCAGCTTGGGAGTCGCCAGCAAAGGAAAGCGACGGGCTGGCGACCCTCACCAGCTACGACGACAACTCTACATATGGCTCCTCCTCCACGGTCGCCTTCTTTCGTCGAATATTGTCGGCCGACGATGCCATCAAGTCAGCTGTGCGCTTGGAGAGGGTAGAAGAGGATCAGCCCCGGCAAAATACCCTTGCTGAGTCAAATGGTGGCTTTGTAATGCTGCCGCGCCGTCGAGACGCCGACGAGTTTGTCTCGTGCTACTGGAGCTTCATGCACCCAATGTTTCCCTTTCTGCACAAGCCAACGTTTCTCCGCCAGTACACCCAGTTTTGGATGACGGGACCCGGAAACCTGGATGCGGCATATTTTAAATCTGGCAGGGGCCATGCCGTCTTCGTGTCCATGCTCAATCTCGTGTACGCATTGGGCTGCCAGTTCAGCGACCTCATCCAAGATGCGCAAAAGACGTCGGTGGCTCACGAGTTCTACGAGAGGTCCAAACAAAGCTTTCGACATGACTGGTTGGATTCGGCCGACCTGTCCGTGGTTCAAATCCTGCTTTTGAACGGTGTGTACTTGCAGTCTACCCGGCACGCGAACCGCTGCTGGAACTCTGTCGGTCTTGCCATACGGGTTTCCCAAATCTTGGGATTGCACGTCGAGGGACAGAGATCTACCATGTCACAGCTGGAGCGGCAGATGCGAAGGCGCATATGGCATAGTTGTGTCAGTCTGGATAGGTTAGTTCGTCCGTCCACACCCCCTTTTTCATCTCTCGCCGGACATTCTGACCCATTCGTAAAGGCTCTTGTCCATGACATTCGGCCGACCGACAACCGTGCATGGACCAAATATCGTTCCCTTGCCTCTTCTCATAGACGATGAGTACCTCCAAGTGGACGGGGTGGGAACTCAGCCGCCCGATAAGCCGTCTTATTTGGGTCTGTTTGTGAATTCGTGCTTGCTCATTGACATTCTCCGCGACGTTCTGCACTTCGTCACCACGTGCGAGCCAGATGCAGAGAAGATGAGCGACGAATCCGGGATGACGCCCAGTTCGAGAATGGTGGCACGAGTTCTGGAGCTCAACAGGCGACTTGACCAATTCTCCAAAGCATTGCCCAACTACCTACGCTTGAGCGAATCAGAGACGGAAACGTTGCAATGTGACAACGAAGTTGGGTTCCAGAAGAAAGTCTTGTACTGTCGGTATGCCGAAATCCACTCCAGATTGGGTCATCCAGAAGTTGTAAGCTGAAGCTTTTCGATAGATTTTTACTGACGAGGCTGCTTCTACTGCGCCCATTGCTACTTGCAACCATGGATGTCCCTGCTGATGACGCACCGTGCTACTCTTTGAGCGAAACGTTGGATGATGGTACAATTCGGCAATGCTGCCAACTATGCATATCCACCGCGTACAATCTCATCGATGCAGTCTACGTAAACCTGGGTACAGTGTACCGCAGCTCGAGCTGGCACTCGGTTTACTGTAAGTGTTTTTTTTTTTTTCCAATTATGACGTGGAACATCAAAGTATTGACTCGGTATCCTAGTCACGTTCTCGTCAGCCATTGTGTTGCTCGCATTTCTCAAGTCCAATGTCCTCGATATACAAACGATGCATTCGTCATTTCGGCTTCGCTGGACCCGCTGCCTAGCAATCCTAGACTGGCATAAAGACCACGTTCATTCCGCAGTCCACGTGATCCGTTTACTCAGGGCGGTGCAACAGCGAATGTTCAGGCAAGACGAGACGGGTTGGTTTCCTCTTCAAAAAAAAAAAAAGAAAAAAAAAAAAGAAATGCCCCTTCTCCCTTGTTCATCCATGGCTGACCAGTTGAGGGACAGAGGCCACAACGACATGTGGTGGAGGACCGAGTCTCACGCCAGTCTCGTCCCACTTGAGCAATACGGAGGCACCGAATATCGGAGACGGCATTTCTTTCATGGATGGCAATTACAAAGATTGTTTCGGCACAAACCTCACCAGCTTGGATTGGTTGGAACTTTTCCAATCCGAGGCGTAATCAGGGGCCAAGAGTATATAGGCCACGAGCGCAGCAAGAAGGGGCTTTTTTTTTTTTATCTACTTCCAAAGCCTAGCTACTACTTGCTGTGCCGAGCCGAGTATGGCATGCACACATGCTCCATTTTATGTGACCAAGTTGTCTGTCCAGTTCAGCTTGTTGAGCGGATGGCTTTGGCGATAGACTCGGCGACCTCGTTCGGCTTCGTTAGTTGCGGACTATGGCCGGCATCGATCTCGTCTGTCCTGATGCCATAGCCCGCCGCCGTGCCCTCCACCATCATCTTCTGAATCTCTGGCGGGATCGCGTTATCGCGCGAGCAGTAGAGATATGTGCAAGGCACGTGTTTCCAAGCCGCGAAGGTGAGCGGGCTGTGCATGACGCGGTAGCTCTGCGGCTTCAGCTGCCGCACGAGCTGCCCGACGTCGTCCTCGGGAACATCGTTGTAGAAGATGTGCTCCGGGGTGTCGGGGTTCACCTCGAGGCCGTCGTCAGAAATGCGAAACCAGGGAAGGGCGTTGCCGCCAAAGGCAGAAATCAGGGATGCGTTCTCGGGAATGATGAAGGCGGCGCAGAAGTAGAGTTGGACAATCTTGTCCCCGGCCGCCGCCCCGTCCCCGTCCCTGCCAACAAAGTCACGCAGCGCCTGGCAGGCCGGGATGCTGCCATACGAGTGGGCCACTATGGCCACTCTCTGGCCATTGGCAATGGCCTCGGACACGCGCCGGCGGATGACGTCGACGTCGGGGTCAAAGCTGTCGACGTGTTTCGTGGGGCCGACGGAGGGCAGCTCGATCAGCTCGGTCTGGAAGCCCTCCTGGCGGAGGATCTGGGCGATGGGCGCGAAGGACTGTACGCTGTGCCACGCGCCCGGCACGAAAAGGACGGTGATTGGGGAAGAGGAGGGCATGATGGGACGCTGTGTGACGTGAAAACTCGACAAGGAAGGCCCAGCTGGGTTCGCACAGCAGGAAGACGACGAGACAACCGGGCAACCTTTTTATATCCCTGTCGGTGAAACCCCCCCCCCCCTTTGCTTTTTCCGCACATGTGGTATTCGCGCTGTTATAGGCGTTATGCTAGACGCTATTCTAGAAAAAGACACGTACCGCAACCCGTGCCACTTCATCGTCACATGTTACCATGAGGCAATGTGTACATCGCGCGGTCTCGAGCCGCCAAGGGGATATATGTATGTATGTACATGTAGGAATATATGTCTCCTTACGACAACATGTTACACACCTGCAAAGGTAATTTGGACCTAGGCCCACAGGTCTCGTTAAGGGAGGGGGGGACGTAGTATGACTAAGCCTTAATAGGGCCGTTACTGTAGGTAATTAGGTACGGATCCGTAGGTACGTCGGGTACAGGGAGACCCCCTGCAGGGCGCCTGCCCCTCCGTGAAAACTTTCCCCTGAAGATCTGTACATGTAAGCGCGCTACATTAAGGCTTGTGGAGTCACGTCGGCTAGGGTCTGTGTCCAATCGGATATAAAGTGCATGAGAAGTACAGGGAAGAGCGGCAACGCGCCTTGCCCACTTTTCCACTCCGATCACGCGGAAAAGCCAGCTCAGCCCGGCCAGGCCAGGCCAGGCCAGGAGCGAAATCAACCAACCAATTAATCAATCAATCAATGCACGCCACTTTTTCGAAAAACTCGTCTTGCGCCTGACGACACATGGCCTCGACATCCACGTCGGCAATCACCCCGTTCCTGTACTTGATCTCCTCCTCAACCTTTGCCAGGTCGTCGTCTATCCCCTCGGCCATCAGCTCGTACGTGTCGCCGATGCGTCTACTGCTCTGCACCAGCCACGAGCCCCGCTCCCGCCTCACGGCGTCGTACACCGCGAGAGCTACCCGGTGGCCGCGATGATCCGAGACTTCCTCCTCGCTGGCGGCGAGCAAGTGCGCTAGCACCGCGGCGTCCTCGATGCAGAACCCGGCCCCGGCCCCATGATGCGGGGATGTCGCGTGCGCGGCGTCGCCGACCAGACAGACGCGGTCCATCGCAAAGGTGGGCGGGGGATTCTCGCCCAAATCAAAGATTGCCCACTTTGAGATTTTGCCATCATGGTCAGTTCATGTTCTTGTTCTTCTCCCCAATGTATGTGTTTTTTTTTTTGTTTTTTTTTGCTGCACTGCGCTCAAGGAAAGGAAGGGGAGGCGATAACTCACAATGTCGAGTTTCGGGCTTGTCAGCTTCAGCAGCTTGGTGATTTCGGGTCCAAAGTTGGAAAAGTCCCGCAGCGCCGCCTCACGAGTAGATTGCGCGGTGAGCTTTGAGCTATCCGGCCATTCTCCCGAGGTCGCGTGGAACGCAACAACATTGACTGTCTGCCCGTGGTTGACAGGGAAGGTCAAGACGTGGCCACCTTTGCCCATCTGTTAAGACGTTTGTGGCAGCAGACAATGTCAGTGGCTTTCCGCATCTCCAAGAGTAACTGACTGACTTGGACAAAAAGGTGACGGGGGTGAAACGGGGCGTGGTGTGCTATGTGGGTGAGACACAAGAGGCTCAAGCTCACATACATGCATGGCTGCATTCTGGGCCTTTTCTTTCCCAATGGCGTTGATGGCCTCTTCCATCGGCACCAGAGCTCGGTACGCGTATTTGTGTGTATACGACGGGAGAGCACATGGATGATGGGCGCCGAACATCAGCTGACGAACTCTGGACTTGATCCCGTCGCATGCCAGAATGACATCCGCCTCGTCCTCTGAGCCATCGGCGAACCTGAGTCGCAGTCTCCCGTCGGGGCCCTCCTCGTAGTTCTCCAGCCTCTTCCCAACGTGCGCAACCTCCCTCGGCACCAGCTTGATGAGCTCATCCAGGAAATGCGCCCGGTGGACCCCGTTCTGCCCGAGGTTGTTGGAGATGGTAAAGGCGGGCTTGGCAGCCGCATCACCATCCTCGTTCCGCGTGTCGTAGAAGTCGAACCATACCTTTTGCTTGCAGGGCCACAGGTTGCGCGTGCACACCCTCTCGTAGGCCTCGTATATGGCCGGATGGCAAACTCTCATGGCCTGCAGGGCGTTTGGTAAGAAGGAGACCCCGGCGCCGATTTCTTGCATCTGCCCTGCTTGTTCGAATATCTTGATTCTGAGCCCGCGGTGGTGAAGGGCAATCGCGAGCGTGAGACCAGCGATGCCGCCGCCGATTATGGCGAAGACGTGGTCTTTCTTGGCCGCCATGTTCTTTTCCTGTTCGCTCGCTTGCTTGCTTGCTTGCTTGCACGAAGTAACATCTCATATCCTCTGCTGGATGTTGTTTTTGAGCTTGGTGGCCTTATGAAAGAAAACCCCGTCCGTATTCGGAACCGAGCCGATCCGAGCCGAGACATGGCGCAGTTTCCATGCGTCACTATGTACATGAGGTGCCGGGTAGCCCTTGTCCGATCCGGGCAAGATCAGCTTGGTCCGATCAGAGGTTGGGCACGGGTTGGTTGGTGAACCTTCGTATTGCACCGTGTAATGTGTTGCAAACTCCGTTCGAGTGCGAGTTTGCGACGCATTGCGCTCAGGTACACATGTACGTTTTTTTTTCCCTTGCTTTGCTTCGTCATGCACTCCGTGCTCCGTAACCTCCCATCATAATCAAGTCCTCGCCCTCCGAACCTCGTCCTTCACGGCGTCCCAGATCCACCCGTCCACCTTACATGTATTATTATTACCCTTCTTCTCGTACCGCTTGCCCTTGCCCTTGCCCAACCCCTCCTGCACATGGAAGCCCCCGACAGCCCTATACATGTACCACTTCCTCGCGAGGTTCTCGGCCCTCGCATCCCGCACGTAATTCACCAGGCCAAGCCTCGTGCCTTGCGAGGGCCGTAAATCCCTCACCGCGAGGCTGCTATATCTCGGCTTGGCAACGACGCTCATGGTAGTCAGGGTAAGCCGCGTAGACGCAGGCATCGCGCGGACAAACCGCTCGAGGACCGGTCGCGACGTGCGCGCCCCGGGCGGGAGATGGACATGGATGTGGGTTACAAACGGCGCAGTCGTGTATGAGATGAAGGGGACGGGAATGACACCCGCCACGGCCACTAGAAAAGCAATCCAAATCTCGCGTCAGCCTTCTCCTGGGACAATCAGCAATCGTGTCACTACTCCCCGAGTTCCTCCCGAGCTGACGAACCCGCTGCGATTTCAGCCATTGGCTTTTCGGCCTTGACATAGCTTGGCACAACCAGAAACGTAAAGAATGCGCCAAGGAGCAGACTAGTGAGCTTAAGCATAGCCAGAAATGTGATTCTGCCGGTTCCAGCATGGTATATGATGAGTCGTTCGGGTATTTCTGTACCGAAGAAAAAAAACATGTTCTTGTCAGCTCCGTGAAGCAGAAGCAGATACGCACCTGTCAAGATTGCATTGCATGCCATGCCAATGGTTACGAGGTAGGGGGTAGAGAATACGGTACCGTGGCTTTTTGAAATGCAGGACGCCGCTTTCGCTCTCCTCTGTTGGTCGCTCTGTTGGTCGCTCTGTTGGTCACGCCGTGTCGGCCATCTGCGGGACGATGCTTGCGCGAAGCATCTCAATCGGAGCTTCGTCTGAATATGCGGGTTGCGCAGCTGCCATGGCATTCGAAACGACGCGATGGACGGCGAACAGGATTTCGCTGAGCTTCCAATGCCTCCCAGGCCGACTCTGGGACCAATGATTCCTACGAGTAGCATGGCTGAGGTGCGTCTGGCAACGTCATTATACAGGTCAAATGATGATGAATATGCAGGTGTGTGTGTGTGTCAAGGTCAGTGAAACATTGTTGACCGTCTCGTGCGACTTGTTGGGATCCCCATTCCCCGGAGCTGGACCTACCCTGCACCTCGACGACTTGTTTTCTCCTTGCACTCCCGTCCTGTTGCATATGTTGCGTTGTCTTGACTCTTTGAACTGCTTGCATGCTAGTTTTACTTTGTAAGTTGTATTGATGATCTGTCCTCAACATCCTTTTGGGGTAAGCACCTCTGAACTTGCTGAAGATGTGCCCGGACAAAAAGCGCAACATGAATCACCACAAAAAAAATCATCGACTTTACTTTGCTACCCACCCCGTTTATTTAGTGTCATCCAAGCTCCGCGCCATGAGATCTGGACATTAGCGACCAGTTTGGGTATTGCTCCCCGATGACAAGTTCGTCGTTGTAAGAAACCCGGTACTGTACATTCCTCCATGGCATAACCAATCATCGTAACATGCCCAAGTATGCGCGAAAATGCCGTCCAAGCAATCCTCCAATGCCCCCGTGCCCATCGTGCTTATCAAGTTCGTTTGTCGTACTGCACTACTACTTTGCTCGGCACAGTCGGACAATCTCAATCACCCTAGAAACCAGCCTAATTCTATGGAGGGTTATTCTTTTTCTTCCGAGACTGTCCCCTGAAGTAACGCATGTACCCGCGCTGAAACGCAGGAAAATTCCTAATTTATTGACCGACAAAAGAAAGAAAAAAAAGATGGCGAAAGAGCGTCAATACAGCCACATGTCCTGCAGGGGCAAAACAAGAGGCCAGAGAATCTCGGTTTGCTCCATTCTGTGGGACTCGTGCTTGTGGTATAGCCCTGGGGGAAGTCATCATAGTTGTCGCTTCATGCCCGCCATGCCGCCGTCAAAGTCCCAGGCTCGCTTCAATCCTCCCTCGTAGACACTAGCCACAGACTCTTGCCACATGGCAGGGGTGATGAAGTTGGGTATTGAAGTTGCCGAAGAGTACTGGGCATGGGCCATTTGCCCGACACTCGGCGACAGCGATTGACCGGAAGTAGGATCCGTGATGGCTGTTTGATCTGAGGGACCTGGAGGAGATGAAGCGCTTAGTGATGCGTGTGAAGCGGAGCCGAGCAAAGTGCCAGGTTGGGAGGGCGTACCAAACGAAGTGTTCCAATTCCTGTCGAGAGGCATTGTTAGCAGCCGCGCTTTCTGTGCCTGGACGACAACGCAAAAAAAAAAAAAAAAAAAAAAAAAAAAACCAAAGACAGGACTATTTTCCGATCAAACTTACTCGAAAATCCGTGCAGGATTCCAGGTCGGTGGGTTGTTGCCCAAAGCCATGTTCTGCTGCATATCCGGCGCCTGACCGTCGTGTGGCATCATTACGAGCGACTGTACCACGGGAGAGTCACTTCTGCTGTCCAATGGGCCCACAGAAACAGGAGGTGTGATGGGATGACTTATGTAACTGACTTGTTGGTTCGAGGGACCCAGATGTTGATGATCCATGGAGCCTGCACGATGCACGGAAGCACCTTGGAACGCAATATTTGCCCGTGGAGGGCTTGGCCGGTTAGACGGATGGGGACTTCCGTACGGAAACGACGGTTTGAGGACAAATGGGCGTCGTATGTCAGCGGAGAAGGCCTCGCGAATCGCATCAACTTGTTTTTGCAAATCTGGCATGGGCCAAGACTCCATAATCGTCTCCATAAGCCTCATATGACGCTGAAAATACTCACGGGCATCACTGTTGAGGTCCGGATCGGGAGAAACAATGGCCACCTGAGGTCCACGGGAGTTAGCGACAACGGGGCTTGGCTTGGCGGCAAATTGCCAAGAACAACAGAGCAATGATGCCGACATACTAGGTGAATCACCACACATGAAAGTCCCGCGTACAAGACGAAGCTGAAGCCGCGCTGCATACTTTGCAGATCTACCAGGCCGTACTGTTTCAACACCGCTTCTTGTAGGCGACACAGAGCCTTGGCTGCACTGTAGCAAATAAGCATGCGACGTTTCCACTGGGATTCATGGGCGGCCGGATCAAGGAATGACAGGACCGGCCGATGATATAGGATTTGCAAGAGGTAGTAGTACGAGTGCAGATTGCCGAGAAACGATGATGGCAGGTAGGGCGGTGAACCGTCGGGCGGGTACGAAACGATCATGTCTGCTGGCAATTCGTTGAGATACTCTGAAATGTTTTGCTCGATTTGCTGGAACTCTGGATTGACCCCCCAATCCTTTGTCCTTCTGAGTTTGGCGTATACTGTGCTCATTTTCCGAATGTTTCGCACAATGCGAGCCAAGTATGTGAAATTCCTCGAAACATGATATTCGGAGTCGTCACCGCCGGGTATAGGAGGAGGGACGCTGAAGTCCACTGACTCGTCGTTGACAGTCAAGTCATGCCGGCCTGGTTCAGCAATCAGAACAACTGACTGCACGATGTGGCGGGATTGTTTTTCCCCCACAACCGCTCGCGATTTCTCTTCTTTCTAATCTCGCGCTCGCTGCAACTCACTCACCTTGGGGTCCTCCAACCATTGTCTCGCAGACAAAAATGTTCTGCCATATTCTTGTCTGTAGGCGACACTCGGCAATGGTCAGTTCGCAAGGGATTCCAGCTTGGTGATCTTCGTGGTGATCATCCAAGCCCAGATCTTTACCCATTTGGACACACTGAACGACAAGCATCCAAGATCGATAAAAGTACCCTCGTTTCGGGGCAGCTTCGCGCGCTTTGAGAATCATGAGCAAGGCTTGCAGTGTGCTTAGCCTCGGTGTGTCCATGAACGAATCAGCATGCCCTGTTTGCGAAATTGAGTCAGCCAAGACTTATTCCAAACTACCCCAGGCTCCTCCCGTACATACTAGATGCCAGCGCTAGCCACTGCTGACCCATTGCCGGTTCCTCTGCCAATCGACCTCCTATGGCAAACAACGCCTCGAGAATCAGGGGCGAAATGGCGTCTCGATTGGTACTCCATTGTTGATAAAAAGCAACCTTGTCCAAGACGGGCACATAGGGATGGACGTGACTAAAGTAGAGATCGAAGTGATGCAGTGCGGTAGACTCGTCCGGCATCAGTGCCGGTGGAATTCGGATTTTGTGGCCCGGTATAGTGGTCATGTTGGGCAGGATCGAACCATAATCATCTTCCTCTTCCACAGCTGGTTGTTCTTCCCGTCGAAACGAGGCCTTGTTGCGGAGATACGGAGCTGGCATTGCCCAAGTCAGCAACTGACTGGTTTTCTATGAATAGTGGAGGGAGTAGAGTGACCTACCGGTTCCAATCTCGTTCACTTTCAACCCCCCCAGCAAGTCAGCGAGATCCTTTTGTTGGTATGAATCGACCGAATGAGCTTCTGGCGATGAGTCTTGCCTCGGACCGTGGTGGTTTGGCGGCGTTGGGAACGTATTCGGGTCATTGTATGACTGGTTCAAGACACCTGGCGGGGGAGCCGTGGTGTAGTGCAAATTGATTTGATGGAGCGCCGCTCGATCGCCTTCGGAGAGTGCGCCTGGCGCTGCATAGAGGTCTGGCACCGGGTTGGACGCATCTTGCAAGACTTGCCCGGGCATCAACATTTGCTGGAATGGGCCGGATGGATTTAATATGGTATCGTACATGCCCATGGAGTCAGATCCTTCGTAACCATTCGGCCGTATGCAATGAAGTTTTAGTCGTAAACAGGCTGAACAGGGCCAAGTATTAGTGGTTGCCGCATCGCATTTGATCTTCCTCTTCCGGCAGCCCTCACAGGCTCTCATTACTGTGAAAAAGATGTGGTGAGTATGCGACGAAGGGACCATCAAAGAAGATGCTCATTGTCCAAGAAGTATACCTTTTAGACGCTTGTGGCGATTGTGCTCGTCGACGAAAACATAGTCTGGGTGCCATTGTGTCAGCCGCGTTCCAGCTATCGAAAGTGGCGGGCAGTTATCATGTCTGGAGAGGCAGGTCTGGAGCGAACATGATGATAGGCGCACTGCCCAGCGAGAAATATACTGACTCTTTTGGGGTTCCCGTTGGGAAAACTGCTGCGGCACAAACTGGAAGGAACTCATTTGTGCTGCTTGAGCGCTGTGCGCATCTTGAGGTCGAATTTGGCGGACGGAGGGATCGGTCGACATTACGGACGGCGGGTTCCGAACCTCGAAGGGACTCGGTCGCGCACGGCGGCGGCGACGAAGGAGCGGCGGGAAGGAGGGAGTAGGGAAGGCGACGAGTCGACTCGGCGTGTGTGAGGGCCTCTGGAGAAGAGACGGCAGCAATGGTGAAGCCGACACGATGAGGTTGTCTAGAGATGTCCCAAAGTCTGCGGAATGTGCGTGAGGAGGCGGGAGCGTACAGCTGTCGACATCTCAAGTCGACAGCCGCCGACACGACACAGCAGGCTCTCCGGCCGGCTGCTTGTTGGGCCACACCTACGGATTACACACCACAACCAACTTGACGTGAGTCGGTGGCGGAAGGAGCCAGAGCAAAGAGGCAGTGGGCAGCAGATGTGGGGATGACAGCGGGCTAGGGGCAGGGCCAAGGCCGGTAAAGCGACGGGGTGGGCGGATGGGCAGGCGCAGTAGCGGGCAGTGGCATCGCTAGCAGGCAGTCCGCAGGGTGTTGAGTGAATGTCCGTCAGAGGGTCTGAGCACGCGTAGGACGGGTTGGTAGGACGGGTTGGTAGGACGGTCGGTAGGATGGGCTGGTACAGTGATGTAGGACGGTTTGCGTCAACCTGATGACCGGCAACTGCCGCCTTGTCTTTTGAGGCGCCGAGCTGAACAATCTGGTCTGGCCTGTGTGTGTGCTGTTGGGAAGAACGCGCTGTTGCTGTTGGGAGTTGCTGTTGGGATCTGCTTCCTGGGAATCCTGTCCATACAGTGCGCATCACGGATTACGGATCACATACCGACTACTCCGTACCGAGTACAGCTATAAACAAATATCAATCAACATATACCTGCATGTCGTCGGGGAAGCTGGAACCGTCGATCCATGTCACGGCGTTTTTCAGGTGCCAGTCAGCATTCAATCCATGAACATGCCGAGTCCACCACCTATTATATTCGATAGCGACCAGTTGAGCACCCGAGCCGCATTTGCAGTCGTGGCATGTCATCTAGGACCATTTTTGATGCTATGCGAAGTTGTTCGAGGCTATAATATAATAGTTGTGGCGTTTGCGATACTGGGAACCCTGCAACGAATGAACAAGTACGATCTTAGTTGTCACAATTTTTTTGGACTTCCTTCCTTTATCCTTCCATTCCTTTCATTGGAACTCAGGTTTGACAGCATGTGAGATGGCCCTCTTTGCCAAGCAAGGGATAAGTTTCACCAAATCCATGACCTCTGGTACACGACAAAAGTGATGTACCCTGCATAGGCTTTTACCTGTGAAGGGGTGGGGACGTTGGCGTCGAGATGATGCTGATTCCGCTCAAGCTATCCCGAGTTGTTGCTTCTCAGCTGGCCACACAAATTTCTGCAAGTCGGAGCCAAACCGCGATAATGTGTACTAGTGATACCGCTGCTCCTCCTATTGAAAATGTAGCCCTACACGACACACACATACATAAAGACGGAATACAGTTCATCTCTCTGATGGATCGTGTCTGAGGATTCGACGTTGCACGGCGCCAGATGCATCGAAAATCTGTACTTCATGGGTGGGGTATGTTGATCGGTCCCACGAGCCCAGCAATCTGGGGCAACAACCGAGAAACAGACGAGCCGAAAAGTGAGACAGAGGCTGTCACTGCTCTATCGTGCATTAGTTGAGGTGGTGATGCAGGCTGGATTTTCCATCGTCATACCGGAAGCCTGGAGTCCTGATGACCAGTGTCCAGGGTTCAACCTTTGTTATGTCATCCCGCCGACAAACGACCGAGGTTGATCTGAGTTCTCATAGCACTTGAGTAGGGTGGGTTGCATAATAGGTAGGTTACCCTTCGGAGAAACAGGCTAGACTCGCCTGTGAGGCCATGACAGAAAACCCGTCTGCTCGCTCGGGCGGGAGGAGAGCCATCTCGTTTCGTCAGCACGTTTCAACCCACCCCGAGTACAATTGTGGTGAGACTGTACAACAAGGATGAGCGTGTGCTTTGCTTAGAATGGAAAATGTGGCCAACGACAAGAAACGAGAAGTAGCGACGTATTGTCATATCTCTCGGTCTACTGCGAAGTTCTAGCCACCACATGCCAGGTCCTTTCCTTCTTTTGGTTCGTGCCAGACTCAAGAGCCCCCGTCCACATACATGGAGCCTGAATTGCCTTGCCGAGGCTTGAGGGTCTTCACGAGAACATATCCCTTGACAGACGGTGAATGACGAACTAAGAGTTGGTGTGATGTGTGTGCTTGCAATCAGGAGGTGATGCCGTCGTTGGAATCTTCCGAGAACTTTTCGGCCGATATGCCGCCATGGAGCCAACTGGAGGAGCGGAATGATGGCAGGCATCCTGAAACATTCGAGAGCGATCGAATCGGGATCACGAGGATTACGAGCACGTTCATGGCGGGCCGATTGTTCAGTCCCCTGTACTATTAATAATCCCTCATCAGAATGCGCACCTGGCACAGCCTGAGTCGAAGTACATTGCATGTCTGGTGCCAATGCCAACCCAACCCCGCCCCTCGGTAAGCCGGCGGGATTTTCTCCGACCTGCTCGCGTGTCACTCTACGAACCCACCACACCACCACAGCAAGTGACCTCAAAGCGTGGCAAAACTCCATTTCCTCATCTTCGACGAGGCACGTAATTCCGACCCTCTGCTCAAGTCGACTTGCCCAGTCTGTTGAACTCGGCTCAACGTCATGGCTCCCGCAGCACTGGACAATGCGAATCCCACCATCCTGAGCGCATCGCAATTGCCAACTCGTCACAAGAAGGTGGCGCCTCGGAAGGGACCCGACAGCAAGTATTCGGAAATCATTTTCTCGAAACCGTCCTTCTTCTCCAGCCCGCTTTCTGGCGACGATGCCACATGGCCTGGTGGCGATATTCGCGGCGACAGTGGGCTTGAGCCAGAGCCAATCGATGAGCAAGAAATCTATGGTGACAACTACCGCTTAGCATCCTCATTCGATCGAGGACAACAACCCCATCATATGATTGCTGACGAAAAACTCACTTGCAGATCTAATATCCACAATTTCAGATCCGGAACATCCTGTTTCACTTGGCCAACTATCCATCGTCAACATAAACGACATCCACATCACTCCGTCTCCAGCACATGGGGTGCCCGATCCGAACACCATCGTCCAGGTAGTCGTCGAAATCACACCCACTGTCACACATTGCTCTCTCGCAACCGTCTTGGGACTCGGCGTCCGTGTCCGGCTGGAGCAGTGTCTGCCTCCGAACTACCGAGTTGACGTGCTTTGTAGAGAAAACACGCATAGCCAAGACGATCAAGTGAACAAACAGCTGGCAGACAAGGAAAGGGTAGCTGCCGCACTCGAAAACGACTCTTTGAAGGGGGTCTTGGATAAAATGCTCGAAACCTGCGTATGAATGGAGCCAGCCATATACTACGTAACTTGATGGCAAATGCCATTCCCAGGCCAAGACAGTGGGTTCCAGGACACGCCCGTCTTTCATTTCAGCTACGACTTTCTTCGCCCACCAAGAAATCAGGACCAATTGACCCCAATATGCCCGTGCTGGGTCGACAGCATCAATTATAGAAACTGCAGTGGATGGATGTCAAGTAAAAACTTGACTAAATGAACTGTGCCGGTACTTGTCAATCCTTTGGTGGTGCTATAGGAATGACCACGCCGAACCCTGATGATCGTTTCCGCCGATGTCGCGAAGCGCCTTGTGCTACATCACCCATCGCCTAGAACAATTAGTACATTCGTGTCGCGGAACCATCACGAACCGGCCGTGTCTGTGTCGAGGAGTCTCGAGGAACGCTGGTGGGCAAATAGAACTAGGAGACACGCAGACTGTATCAGATCCAGCAGGGCTTTTGTCAATAGCAATACTTGTAAGACACAATCCCGCAATTATTCATGCTGACTCCGGATTGTGTGAGGCCCTAAAACATGAGTTACCAGAGTATCAAGTCTGTTGTATACAAAAGTGCTAAAGGCTGCAATGGTATGCCATGGCTTCATGTAATCTGCAGCACCACCACACCTAATCTCCACCAGAACAACATGATAACCATATTCGACATGCACGCATGCATGCATGCTTTCCCAATCACTACGGCGCTCTAACAAAAAGATGTGCGCCAAATAGGGAGGAGATGCTTCTCCCAGAAGCATACGGGAGGATGGAGAAACGATTTCGTGTTCACTAGCAAGCGACCAGATCAAATAGCATTGATGTGGCACGGAAAAAGGCTACTCCATGCTGATCTTTTTGCATTTGACCCATCTCAAGTCAGCCATTGCCGCCAAGTCTTGGCAATCTTGCTCACAAGCTCAAAGGCATCTGGGGCCTAGACGTTCCTTACTTCTCCTCAACACGATCGGGGCATGGCTCCCAGAACGCCTGAACGCCTGAACGCCTGAACGCCTGAGCGCCTGAAGTATGGTGCGAATGTTATCTAAATAGGCTTACGTACAGCACAGTAAGATGGACGCTATTACCAGCTACCAACAGCGTGGTAAATGCTTGGGGAGGAACGAGGGGTTGGGATAGTCAAACATTTTCTTGTAGCTTGACACTTGGCCGCAGATGGCCGCCATGAAGGTGGAAACCCGTCTTCTTCGGTCATTTCCCACCGAGGAGGAATGGGCTACCCTGCCGCGAGTTGTATGATTCAGTATTCCAACATTGGTGCAGTAGCTGGACACATGGTTCTCATCATGTCGGACAGACCCCCCGTCATTAAGGGAACAAAAAGACATCGTCGACGCTGCCGTCACCACCGCCCGAATCTACAATCACTTCTACCTGCTGATCAACTTGAGATTCCTCACCGGTTCTTTGGCCATGGTCTACTCGGAACATTTCGTTGGCTTTTGGCCATCATTCACGCTGTCCACCATGAGCCATCTCTCATGTCTATGTGTGCTCTTGTACTTCAAGAAGACGTACAAGCTCGCCCCTCCTACCGAATCAGTCATGGGCAAAGCCACCAAGGTTTTTTTCGTCTTGCGTACAAAAAGAGCAATGGGTTCAGAGATGCTCAATTCTGGGAACGCGTCAAGCCTCGCAACATTTGAGCTCGGGAAGAGCCTGTACCGAAGCGGATGACATTTGACGACGAGTGTGTAGATAATAAATAGATAGCCTAGCTTGTACCAGTTCATTTATTTTCCTTGCTTCGCCGCTCCACTCCACTATGAACAGGTACGTGACTGACTAGTCATTGCTCAAGTGAAATGGAGTCAATACCTCGTAATGATCCGCAGCATCTCACTATCACGAAATCCGACGATCTTTTCATATAACACTACTTTTTGACCATCTTGGTTGTGCCTTATTCCTGGTATACCCTTCATGCAAGTACAGTCCAATTTCGTCGGCTCTTAGTACGCGGTTGCCGCTCGATTCGCTTTCCTTTCCTTTCAAAAAAAAAAAAAAAATCATCAAGAACAACATTTCTCTACATTTAGGTGGAGATTCACGGGCACACAGTACATGCTGCTCTGGGTCAACGTGGGGTGGCGCAAACTCCAGACATGTCCTTTCTTTCATATCTGCTCTTCCACCATTGAGAAGACGCCATTGTTCAATTCAGTGATGCCAAACCCCCACTGAAGCCATGCCAAACAACGTTCTGTGCTCAGAATGCTGCGTCAACCGGCTCAGCGAATCAAGATGATGCAGTCCAGTACGTAGTAGTTCCCTGTTTCATCTGTTGCAAGGAATCCCACTACCAAGAGGCTCCGAGGGAAGCAAGTTTTTCACCGCTCACGGGGAGATCAGCCCACCACCGCCACCCTTGCAAGGTTCGCCCTTCCCACGTCGTCCCACAGAGACACCTATGCGTCTTTTTTTTTCGGATATGGAACAAATAACGCAGTCCAGGGGAACAACCTGCGACGCACCCAGCATCCAAGTACCGAGTCCCATCTGCCGCTCCTCTCCGTTGGCGATCCACGGATGACTTGATTGCAACGAACATGGCCACCCAAGGTTACGTCTCTCTCGTCTGCCACCACGGCGTGAGACGCATTTCAAGCTCCGGCCGGGTGACGACATGCTTAGATTTGGAATTATCAGACACGAGGAACGGCCCGGCGAGCTATTCTTCTCTTTGTACAGCACCTATGGGTTAAGTTACGTCGCGGCAACTTTGAGTGTGGCGCCAAGGGGTTCGGAAAACGTTCTCTGCGCTGCTATTCCTGGAGGTGAGTGCAGGCACTAGTCTAGCCTGTACGGATTCCGGAGCATCGGCGCAGCCTGAGTTGAATGAATGTCAGCTCCTAGACAAGTCGAAATGCAATCAACGCCCGGTGCATTAGTGAGAGAACAGCAAGTGCGCATGTAGGGTCAAGGCTCTCTTGTAATCACATAGGCAGGCTTGTAGCGAAATTTGCTCAAAGCGTGTATAGTAGATAGTATAAAGGTTGTTGCTAAGAAAAGGAAATAGACATGAAAAGCTTCTTGGTAGGCATGCCTTCTCCTTAAGACCACATAGCCCTCTTCCTAGATAAGTAGGAATGATTTCAAGTCCTAGTGGTGAACATCTTTCCTGGGAAGCCTCCCATAAGTGCGATGACTGAATGTACCAGGCACCGTCAAGTCGTGGAAGTTGTACATACTCCACTACTTGTTCTCTGGCTCATGGGAAGTCCGAAACATAAATATACCAGTAACCGTCAAGTCGTGTAAGTTGAACACATTCATTATCAGGACCTCGGACATAAGCAATTGTCCTTCTAAATCGAGCGGGTGTGTTCAATTGTGTGTCCTCATAATTTGTGAGATAAATATGACCCTCACGCTGGAGGTGGCTATGCCACGAGACGCGCAATGATCTGTTCTGATCGGTCATTTCTGTGGCGTCAATTGTCACTTCAATGTTGACTCCTGTGCGGCGAAAATGCCAAGAACGTGTTGCGCCATGTGATCCGCGGTCATCAATTATATCCTGAATGTAATGACGACGACCAGCACTTCTACGAAAAATGCCGCGAAAAATGTCAGTGGAAAAGCACATTGGTTGTCCCCGTCCTGATTGGCGACTGAACAGATCGTCCGCGGGACTAATAGCGGCTGGCTCGGTCTCTGCTGGCTTGAGCTCTCGGGGCGCAGGGCCATCATCAGCATCGCGCAGAAGGGCTGCGCCGTAGACTGCAGTAAGAAAGAAGAAGAAGAAGAAGAAGGCGCGCATTATAAATACACTATAGAATATTCTTGTTAGGGGGTTTTAATCAATATATTAAAGTGCTTAGATAGGTAAGTAATATAATGAAGATAGGAATTCAAGGGGCGTGATGCTTTATTTATATCACTAAGACTTGCAATTAATTATATTTCAAGGTTATTGTATTACAGAGAGGATATTATCCCAATAGTTAATCCGTACGTAGGGTCGTATTAGAAGCTCCCACCACGCCAAGCCACGGGAAGACAGACACACGACTCGGCTTAATTACCCTAGTTCTCGTATGTACCTTGTGCAAAATCAAACATGGATTATTAGGGCGTATCACATCTAATAATGAGTTTATCCGGCAGGAAGCGAGCAATAAGCCTTGTCAGGAAAAAGCAATAGGATTCACTTCCTAGCCTAAGAGATCGGGCCGTGAATATCACGAACTGCAATACGGGACAACTAAATGCGCATCCGTTAAAATTTGAATGTGCACCAGCCGTTTCCTTCTTATTCCGCAAGAATCAGAATTTCCGAAGGATTGAGCTAGAGCGTTAGCGGGAGAAAAGGAAATCAAAATGCAGCAATATTTATCGTGATGCCTTGCTGCTCGGCGCTGTACCCACATAAAAACGTGGCCTAGCCGCATTTGGTTAGCCGACTGATTGCTGGCGTGGGATGTCAGATGTGGCCGTATCTCCTTACATATATATGTAAGAGGGGGGATTAAGCAAATCAGGTGCCAGAAAGGAAACAAGGGAGATAGAGGCTAGAATAATTAAGTACCTAGATTCCCTCACACTTTATATAGAAAATTATATATATTTTAGTATCATAATATACCTTATGTATTTTGACAGGCGAAAACAACCACCCGAAAACGACAAAGTTAATGATGACGAAGCTAACGAATTTGACGATATTAGCAAAATGAGCCTAATACCAATATCTAGGCCCGCGAGGTTTTCGATCTATCGCGATGATTCAAGCCGAAAAGGAGGGTAATCCATCTATATTAATTCAATTCAAGCAAGGTTTTCGATCCATGGCCAAGGATCTAAGCTGCGAGGTCTCTTTTTCAAATTTAGGTTATCTTTTCAAGGTAAACACAAACACAATTGAATAATCCAAGCCAAAGGCAACAAAGGGGGAGTTGATTCTATGAAAGGGAGGGAATCTAGAGTTTTTATGTAAGGGTTCGGAGGCTAGGCCACATGACTAGGGATCCGTTGTGGCCGAATTAATCCGACGAAGCCAATAGAACCGAGGTCAATTAAGGGGCTAGAGTGTCACGACTGAATCAGGGAGATATAAACAGAGTGAAGGCTAAGGTTCTTAGTCATAGCTAGAGAGCTGCTACTTAGGGGTGGGTGCATGAAGGTCTCAAACTCTGACCTGCCACATCTCCTTGAGGACCGTAAGACTACACTTGCGTACTGACCCGCTTATTCCACCTAATCAATAAAGGGTACTTTCTGTGGAGTGATTTGGTGGTAAAGAGCGATGAAAAGAGAAGATGATGTGGAATTACTATCTAGGAATTCAACAGGCAAAAGAGAAGCTATTATAGCTTTAAATCTGTGAGTAGTAAATTAAGGTCTTTAAGTAAAGCCTTTAATAAATCACAATAACAAACGCGTTCGCAAGTGCAATACATTATTAAGCAAAGAATCTAATAATGTAATGCCTAAGGCTACAATGTAAGGCTATAATTCTTAACACTGCCCCTAGTAACATATCTAGCTAATAATATAAGAAAGAAAGGAAAGAAAATAGAAAATAAGGCTATCTATAAGTTCTCTAAAGCCTCTCCCTTGATAAAATCCCGTGCCTTTATTATATAAAGAAAGCGCATAAAATTGTTATGTTTAACGCATTCTAGGCCTTTTGTAAATCTATTAGCTATTATTTGATTTATGCTAATTTATTAAAGTTAAAATTCCCCTTTACGGGCTTTCTATATAATCTATTTATACTACAAATTAATATAATAAGTACGTCCCTTATGCTTCTTATTAAGTATATTAGCTTTAGCGTTCTAGCTATCTATAAAAAGAAGTAATAGTTATAATTGCTTAATCCTAAAGTTATTAAGCAACTTAGTAATCCATATTATTAAGAGTCTAGTTAGCGTAAGGTTAATAAATTTAGCTTCTATTAAGCTAAGAGCTATTAGAGTTTATTTCTTTAATTACTAAAGAATTAATTCTCTAGCTAGTATTATAATATAACTAGCAGTTA
Source organism: Epichloe hybrida (assembly GCA_019022495.1). NCBI lineage: Eukaryota > Fungi > Ascomycota > Sordariomycetes > Hypocreales > Clavicipitaceae > Epichloe > Epichloe hybrida. The sequence goes on from JAFEKR010000052.1 coordinate 101,155, forward strand.
ATCTTCTAGTATCTAGATTATTAGTAAGTAAAGCGTTACTATAGCCTTTTACCTAAAGTATAGATTTAATATCTATAGTAGTTAATTCTCTAAGAATAATTCCTAAATTATCTACTCCTATAAGGTATTACTAAAGATAATTCTAAAGGTCCACATACACTTGCTTTAGCGTAGAATTCGCACTACAAAGTCAATTAACTATAAACGTAATATTAGGTTACGTGGATATAGAAAGCTAGTTAAAGCTTCCTATTTGCTTCGCCTAATCCAAAAGGTTATAGACTATGTTAAGTTCCTTCTAGTTAGCTAGTATCATAGTCTTTAGAAGCTAAGGAACCTTTATTACATTAAGGTTCTTAATATTGAATTTCTTTATAATATTCTATATGTAGATCTTTTAATACAAAAGCATCATTTAGTTAGTTTAATTACGAATGAATTTAATACTAAGAAATAGTTTAACGTCTCCTAGGTGCTTTAATTCGTACTACTTCTATAGTTCTTTAATAATAGTTATAACAATAGTAAGGGTCTTTCCTATGATAATTATATTATCTATATATAATAGAAGGATAACATTATTACGTTAAAAGATATAGAGTTTGCTTAATAATTAACAAAAGCCCTACTTTTTAAGTTCCTTAGTAATATTGTCTAACTACTAAAGAGAAGAGGGAGGTAGACTATAGAGAGCTCTATTAAGCTTGTAGACTCTAGTTATACTATTAGAGTGACTATAAGGTTACCTAACGTAAATATCTCCTTGCGCTTTAGCGTTAAGAAAGGCATTAACGATGTTATATTATTACTAATTATAATTAAGGATTATAATAAGTATATAGAAAACTCGTAAGGAAACTAAGTATGTAACTACTACGTAGAGGTCTTTATAATTAAATACCTCTAGATTCTAGTCTTCTCTTATAACCTATCTTGCTTTTATGTATAGTTTCTTATTAATTAGATACTTAACTATATAAACCTACTAACTATTAAAGATCTTAGTATCTTTAGGAGTAAATACTAGATCCTAGCTATTCTTTTTATAGATCTTAATAAGTTCTTTTTTCTTTATAGGTCTCTAGAAGCTATAATAGTTGTTTATAGCTTTAGCCTTAAACTAGTTAGACAGAATCTTGATTTTTATATTAGCTATATTAGCTGCTTTAAGCATTAGAAAGGCATATGAGGTGGTTATCTCTTTTACTTTGTTATTATATAGGTCGTTATTATAATAATGAATTACTAGGTTTAATTAGTAAGAGCCTTAGGGAAGAGCCTTCTTCTTGCTAAAAGTTATAATGTTAAGATAGTCTTAACGTGTATTAGATTAGAGTAATTATCTTAGAGTTTTGGATTTGGATTTAAGTTATTAGTAAATAATATTATTATTATCTTTAGCTTCTTTCTCTAGAAAGGCTCTAGGTTAATGCCTTAGGAGGGCTATGTCTTTACTATTAATTTATTATTATTAATCTCTTATAAGGTTCTCTTATTAAGAAGGACTCTTAGAGAGTGTTAGGAGATAGCTTTGTAGTTTTTCTAGTAAAGGAGAATTATCCTCCTCCTTATAAGAGTAGTAATTCTTATCTATTTCTAAGGTGTTTAATTAGCTTTTTATAAAATAAACTTTCTTCTTCTTTATATATAAATAAGGATTCTCTTATGCTATAGGTAGGATATTAATAATATGTTATCCCTCGTTAGCAAAAGAGGGATTAATTAGATTCGCAATGTAAATGACTTTATTGTCCTCAAATTTAGTATGGGTAGGTATATCTCTTTTATTAAAACGAATATCCCTTACATAAATAATCCTCTAATCTTTAGGGATCTAAACCTTATAAAGATAACATTTGGGGCTATCCATGCCTATAAGTTAACCCTTCTTGGCTCTTAGTGCTATCTTCTAGGATTAAACACGCTATTTATTAGGAATTTATATGTACGTAATACATCCCTATATTTGTAAATTATAAATTAAGGCTATGTTATTAAGTCTAAGGGTTTTTGTTAGAACAAAGGTAATATTAATCGCGCGTCGCAGCCACAATTACCTAGCAAAAGCTTAGGCCGCGCGCGCGCCCTACGCGTGACTTATAACCTAGCCTGTTAATTAGCTAGGAAATATAGGGCTATAAACACGTAACCCCCTTTCCTTCTATTATTACAGATTCTAGCCTTTTGACTTCTCTTTTTATACACACATAACGCAGCCTAGAATAGATAAATTAATAATAATACTATTCTTTAGGCTTATAACCTTCTTACATTAAATTCAATACCCTATAAAACTAATACTAATTAGTGGTTACCTTTATAGATAACCACGTAGTCTTTAAACACCACAGATTAGCAAGGTTAATTAGAAAAGACAGCTTACCTAACGACAACTTGCCCTATAAAATAGGAGGGCTATATTTAATAATAAGTTATGCTAATAGAAAGGTATAATTCAGCTCTCTTCTTACTTTAGTATTAATATTTATATCTATATGAATTCTAAAATAATAAAGAAGGGTTTAACACTAGTAGCTAAGCTATCCCTTTGTCTTTCTTTATTATATGTTTAATTACGTATTTAAAGTTAACTGCCTTACCTTATAATCCTTTATATTTATAACATAAGCTATATAATTTATATTTACACCCCTCCTATCCCCTTATATTAAAGATTTACTCCCTCTTTAATTAATTAGAATATTAGATGCAGCTAGACTATCTAGGACCTCTAGTTAATTTAAAGTTCCTAGTAAGAGTAATAGCTATAATAATACTATAGAAAGCATTAAAGCTAGAGATAGTAGTAAATACCCTAATAAAGGGAAAAACACTATTTACCCTACTTAAATCCCTTATATTTCCACAAAACTCTAATAATATATTATAAAGAAACTACTCTAATAAATAAAAAACTCTAAATATAAAGAGATAATAACACCTAAGGAAATTACTCTTTATATTATTATTAAGACTAAATAGTATAGAGAATAAGGATTATTTAGGAGAACACTTTTCTTTAAATTTAGTAATAACTTTTATAGATAGCTAAGGAATAAGTTTATAAAAAGGAGAGACCTTTCCTAGAATAAACTTTAAGACTATCTTCTCTATAATAGAGTGTATATAATAGTTAGAAGAGGTATAAAGATAGTAAATAACCTTGAAGAGATAGTAAACTAGGAAGAAGTATATAGGCTTCTAGAAGAACCTAGAGAATAAAGACTTTCTCTGTAACCTACTAGATAATAGGGATATTAGGTCCTAATAGCCTACCCCTTTACCCTAACTATTAGTATAATTACTATTAAAGGGATTAGTAAGCTAATCTTCCTTAAGAAGGTTAATTAATCTAGAATTAAGGGCACTAAAGGATGCTATTTATAAGTATTTATAAGTAACTCCCTTACCTATACCTTTACCTAAGATAGTTTAGCAAAACCACCCTGAAAATACTACTAATAATACCCCTAAGCTAAAGTATTACTAATAGAGTTAACCCCTACTACCTAGGGCTAATATTGCCTTTATTAGCATAGCCTAAAGGGCTATACTTCCTTCTCCCTAATATAAGGGAGAGGAAGATGAGAAGGGATAATAAACCCTAAGGCTACTCCCTATAAAGCTACCCTCTTACTTCCTAAGGACCTTACTACCCCTTTTATAAATATAAAAGGAAGTATCTAGAGGACCTTTATAAACTTAAAGGCCTTCTCTAAAGTAAATTATAAACCTATTAAAAGTATACCCTAAAGAATAACTTTATAGCGCTAATAACTATAATATTCTTAAATTAAAGCTTTAAATATTCTAAAGGAAGTATAAGTTACTTAATATATAACTTAAATAAGCTAGTTATGCCTTTAAGGTTATACTTAAAGGTAAAGCCTTATAATACTATATAGACTACCTCTTAAAACCTAGTTAATCATAAGACCTCCCTATACTTATTAGCTATATAAGAGAATAATTTAAGACTAAGGATATATAGTAAAGATATCTCCTAAAGTAAAATAACTTTACTTTACAAGAAATAATAAATAATAACCTAAGTAAGTTAATAATTAATTATTTTAATAAACTTATAGAGAAGCTAGCTATCTTATAATAAGTAGTACCTAAGGTAAGCTAAAGTAAAAGGGCACTTTAGAATTAACTTATAAGAGCTTATAATAGTATTCTAGAATATAGAGAAGCTATTATAGACCTACTAAAGGGACTATAAGAGTTCTATAAACGGATTAGAATAATAATCTAACTTATTAAGGAAAAGAAGAAAAACTATTAATAATTCCTAACTAAAGCTATAACCCTAAAGTAATTCTAGACTAACTAAAGATATAATAGGAAAGGAAAAGAGACCTAATACCCTTTAAAACTATAAGGAAGAGAAGGAAATTCCCACATAAAGAAGTGCTATATGTGTAGTAAAGAAAAATGCTAGTTATCTAAGTATCCAGAGGAGGACTATAAGAGAGCATATTAATGCTTTAAGAACCACTACCTTATAGATCTAGCTAATAACTTATATAATTTATTCCTTATATAGTATAAAGGGGAAAACGAGCCTTAATCCCTAGTTAATAACAAAATCGCTTAGTATATAAAAAGTATTAGATTTAATAACAGCCCTAATGGTACAGATAGGCTAGTACCTATAAGCTTCTTTAATTATAAAACATAACTTAATGGCAAAAGGATAGTTTAATTCCTAATAGATTAAGCAGTTTATTATAGTCTAAGCAAAGAAAACCCCTTTAAGTAAGAACTCTTAAGTAAAGCTCCGGTAATATTTATACTAGAAAATCACTATTCCTATGTAATATTCTAAGGGATTATGCCTAATATAGAAGCCGCAAAATTCTCTATAGTAAGGCACCCTTAATTTCTTGCTTTATAATGTTAAATACCTAAACTAAAGCTTAATGAATTAATAGCGAAAAAGGCATTAGTTAGATTCGGCGTAGGAGAACTAATTATTACGCTTAGAGTAGCTAATGTGCTTACTCCCTTTAGGGATATCCTCTTTTAGGTTATACTAATAAACACTCTATTCCTCTTATCCCTTAATAATATAGATTATCTACGAATTAACTTTAATATCTCTAAAAACACACTATAACAAGGAAATATTAAAGTCCCTATTATCTGTAAATAAGGGCACACTTAGATACTACTTACGTAAAAGGAAGAAATAGTTGCTTAAAGCTACCTTATAGAAGGCAAGCTATGATGATTATATTGTTGCTTTAGGTATCTATTAATCTAATAACTACATAAGGTTCTTTGTAAATTAAGGTATAATATTAACATTAAAGCTATTAAGGAGCTAATAAGACTTTGCTACTAATGCTAGATACACGTAGATAGCCCTAACCACTTTAAATTTACCCTTAAGAATAAGTATAGCTTTAACTATAAAGTAATAGTAAATATCTTTTACCTTAATAGCAACCGCCTTACGCTCCACGCTATAGATATAGCCACAGCGTTTAACATAGCAAAATTCCTTAATAATATCTCTATAAAAACAACCTAGGAAGCCCTCTAAATATACTAGATTAATACTTACCTAGGCCCTCTAGATTTTATTATTATAAACGCTAGAACAAACTTCTATAGTAATAAATTTAGATAATTTATAGCTTTAATGTTAATCTTAATTAAGGAAGTCCTTATTAAGGCACACTATAGCATTAGGAAGGTTAAAAGGTATTATAGGCCACTCTAAAGGGCCTATAATATAATTAGGCATGAATATCCTATAACCCCTAAACCTACTACCCTATAAATAGTAATAAAGGCCCTAAATAACACTATAGGCCCTAATAGCCTTATCCTAATACTCCTTATCTTTAAAGCCTACCTATGTATAATAAATAAGTCCTTACTATTACCTAATATTACATAGTGTGTAATTATAGTATAAAAGGCTATAAAAGAGATTAAGAGGCTCTATACTATTAGAAAGGTTAATAAGGCCCTTACTAAATATAATAGCCTAGATACCTTAAAGACCCTTAGTCTACTACTTAAATTAAAGGTCTAAGTCTAGTAAGAAGGCAAGGGATAGGTAAGCCTATATAAGCTCCTAGTAATAACTAAAGAGAGCTATATGCTTAATATACCTAGAGGCCTAAAGACCTTTAGGTTAACCTCTATTAAGCCCTACTATAATAATCCTAGTGCAAAGAAGGCAATAAAGCCTAGCGAAGAGGAAAAGGAGGAAGGGTAAGAGGCCTAAGATAAGAATATAGTGCTAGTAATACTACTAAAGCATAGGCCCTAAAAGAACCCCCCTATAATACCTTAAGAAACTAATGCCTTCCTATTAGTAAAAGAATATAGTAACTTAGCCCTTGTAATTAAGCTACGCAAGGAAGGAATTATTAAGACCCTAGGCAAACCTTTTAAACTATTAACAAAAGCAGAGATTAATGCCCTAATTAAGCAAGGTATATTTGAATTTATTATATTTAATAAAGAGAAGCATAGTAGGATTCGAATCTTTAATTCCTAAATCATTAATAAGATTAAAGGTAAGATAATAAAACCCTATAAAAAGTTATGCCTTATAATCTAAGGATGTGAGGATAAAGGGAAACAAGCTATCCTCACATAGGCCCTAACAATTTAATAAGCGAGCTAATGCCTTATTCTTATAATAGCCTTATTAGCGAGATTAAGGAAATTCCTTATCTAGCTATGTAATATCTATTAGGTGTATATACAGGCCCGTATATTACTAGAGTAGCTAATCCTAGCGCGCTTGCTAATTTAAATATAGCACCTCTACCCGCCTAGTATAATTCTAAGAGTTATAAAGCCCCTCTATAGACTTGCAGAGGCTAGAACGCATTAGTAAGTTACGTATTATAAGTATTACAAAGAGAACCTCTAGATAGAAACCTTTACGTACAATCCCTACCTGCTTATAACTACAAAGGAAAGCCCTAACTTTACATATATTAAAATATAAACTAATAATACCCTTAGCCTATTAGATAAGAAGTTCTTTAAGAAGGAAGAGACTTAACTAGTTACTATAGGCTTTAATATAAAGCTAAAGCAATTCCTAACCTAGGATAATCCCCTTATGTTTAATAGAGGTATTATTATGCTAGAGAATAATACTATTAAGATATAGTAGAAGGGGTAAAGTAATAAGTTAGAATTAGTTCTAATAATTAAATTAAAGCGTAAATACATTAAGCAGAGGGCCTGAGGCGCTTACATTACCTTAATTTACTAACTAGAAGCTTGCTTTGACTTATCTATTGCCGTATAGCACTAAGAGCTAACCCTAGAAGATATAAAAGCCCTTAATTACTACCTAAAGTAGTAAATAGATTACCTAGAAAGAGGCCTGATATTTATTCTAATAGACCTTAAGAAGGCAAAGCTCTTTGCCTTTATAGATAAATTATTTGCTAATAACTAGGACCTATCCTTATAACTAGGATATATACTTATCCTAGCTAATAAAGATTATACTAATAGCAAATTCATAATTAAATGTAATATTATGCACTTTAGCTTAACAAAGAGCAAAAGAGTTACATAAAGCGTGCTTGCCTTAGAGGTTTATAGCATAGTAGCTAGTGTTAACATAGCTTACGTAATTATAATAACCCTAAACCTAGTTACTAACTAACTAAAGCTCCTAAAGATCCTAGTTATTGCATATATAGATTTATACTCCTTATATAAATGCCTTATTAAGCTTAGTATAACAAAAGAGAAACGCCTAATAATTGATATTATAGCTCTTTAATAGTTATATAAACACTAAGAACTCTATAAGATCTAATGGATTAATAGGGAGGATAACCTAGCTAATGCCTTTACAAAAGCATTACCTAATAAGGCCCTTAAGAGCTTTATCTTAACTAACTAGATAATAATCTAAATAAAGGGATAGGTTACTTGCGCGTAACACACGTGTAGTAAGAGAAAAGGTAATCCTCTAGGAGGGTAGCTATAGGGATAAGATATTAATATAAGGGATATACACCCCTATAGTTAACATCCCCAGTGGCCATAGCTATACTAGCCTACTAGGCCCTCCTAGTAGACTATAGAAATTAGTAGTGGTGTATAGGAAGAGAAAGGTATTAAATTAGAGAGGGAAGATATTATATATACGCTATAGCGTAGGATATATGTTATTTTAAGGAAAGAAGGGATTTAGAAGGGATCTACTTATCCTTACATAGGCTCACAGACTAAGTAAGATTATTATTTCCCTTTTATTAGCTACTATATACTAAGACAGGCTATAAGTTCTTTTCTTTACATCCCCTATTAATTAAGATTATTAATCTACCTTTCTTTTTATTTCTATGTGTTAAAAATAAGACTTATTTTTAGCCCTTTTTCTAGTTAAAGAACCTTCTTATTACTAGCTTGCTTTGCAAGTCTAACAGCTACACTGCAGCTGTTAACGGTCGCGAGGGCAGCTATCAATGGCTGCGTCGCAGCTGTCAACAGCTGCGACTGACTGTGTGAATGACTAATTAGTTAATTGCGTTGTGGCTATAAGTGTAGCTATAACCACGCTACTAGTAATTAGGTAAGCTAGGGTAACGTAAGCTAGGGTGACGTAAGCAAATTACCTTACACATAACTTACCCTATAGCTATCTTTAATAATGATTTTCTCTTTATCTAGAGGTTATACAAAAGTTTTATATATAGTAAATTAAAGCTTAAAGATAGGGCTTTCTCTTTATATAAGGTTATTTTTTGGACCAAAAGTTAGTGCATATAGGTTACTAGCTAGTATGGTAGTAAGTTAATTTTTTGGTTTTTACATACAAATGAATTTTGCGGAAAATCAAAAGTAGCCTATAAAACCCCGTTAGTAGCCTAGATCCACTAATATAGTTAGTAGGTCTATAAGAGGAAGAAGATCTTTTTAACTAGCAAGATAGCTAGTCCTCTTAACTAATAACAGCCGCATTGCCTGTATAACATATCTAAAATCAATTCTATTACTCTATAAGATATTATAAAAGTAATCTAAATTAAATTCTATTAGTTAATAACTACCATAACCTTCCGTTATGTTACGTTAATTAATTTAACGTTACAGCCCTATTAGTCCCTAACCGTAGAGCTTACACCCGTATAGCTATTGCTAGCTAGTAACTAGCTCCCTATATTTCAATAGGTTATGAGCCTGGCTCTATCACTATAGATTCCTTTTAGGTCACTTTGTGTACAATTATAGAAGACTTCCCTTCTATAAAAAAGGAAGGACCTGCAAGAAAGAAGCTTTTCCCTTCTATAAAAAGGAATTAATTATAGCTACAGAAGACTTCCCTTCTATAAAAAAGGAAGGATCCGCGAGATAGAAGCTTTTTCCCTTCTATAAAAAGGAATAAATTTCAAATACAGAAGACTTCCCTTCTATAAAAAAGGAAGGACCCGCGAGATAGAAGCTTTTCCCTTCTATAAAAAGGAAAATAGATACTAAAGGAAAGGGAAAGGGACCTGTTATCCCTGACCCTAGTGCGCAAGAGGTTCTAAATAACTAGCTAAAAGAGCAGGCTATTAAGCAATAAGCAACTATAGACTAGTTATTAGAGAAGCTAGAAAGCCTATCTATAACTATAAATAGTCGTATGGAGGGTGTGGAATCTAATAAACCCGCTAGTCAGCAGCAAGATCAGCAGCCTGTTCAAGAAAATCAAGCTAAATCTAGCTCTATACAAGCAACCTTTAATAATTCAATTATTAAGGAATTTAATAAAAGGGTTTATAGTTTTCCAGAGACTACTAGGCTTAAAGGAGCCGAAAATTTCGAACAATAGAAACAAGCCCTAACTATCCAATTTAGAGCTTTAGGCATGCCTAATTTTCTAGATAATCCGGAGAGTTCTAGGGCGCTAGGGGATCCGGATTAAGCTATTATCCTTATGTTACTAAGGGATAGTTATACAGAAGGACCCTAAGCCGCTATAACTTAGCAAAAATCACCTAAAGAAGCCTATAATTTACTTGTAAGGCAATATTCACATAGCATTAAAATCCAGAGAGGGTCCCTATATTCAGAATTTTATAACCTAAATTTTCAAGAGTTTAAGGGGACTCTAGAGTCCTTTAATACAGTCTTTAATAATTTACTAGCTAGATTATTGATTTCAGGGGTCCTAATTGCTCTGATAGATCAGGTTAATTAATATCTTTAATCCCTAAAATTAACCTTCCCTCAGTGGGCTAAGAGGCAACGATTCAGCATGCGTACAAATAGGGCTATAGGGGCTCCCCTAGATGCCCTAAATCTTCAATTCTTAATAGCAGACCTTCTAGCAGAACAAAGGGATAAGTCATTTACAGTATCCAAAGCCCTGAATTATAGGGCTAAAAACCTTGAAAAGGGTGCTAAAGAAAAAGAAAAGGCCCCTAAGGATTAGAAGAAGAAAGGAGGCTCTAAAGAAAATAAGGGCTCTTCTAATTCTAATTCTTCTTCTAATAAGAAGAAGAAGAAGAAGCAAAAAGGTTAAAAATCAGATAAAAAGGATAATAAAGAGACCTCTAAAGAGGGATCTTTTATGCTAGGAAATTACAACCTTTCTAACGGTGCTCTTAAACCATATAAGAAGCCTAGCCTTTATAAGACTAGTTATAAGAGCTCTAGTAATAGTAGCTCTAATTCTAGCTCTAGTGAATCGGATGATGAAAATCAAGAAATTAAAACCTTAAATGGTTTTAATTATTACAGCAAAGACATAAAAAAGGCCCTATTATATAATACAGGTTTAATAGTACATATAGTTAATTCTAGGGAGGTCTTTAGGGATTATATCCCCTATAAAAAGGGGGAATCCAACCCTATTATAACTAGTGGTGGCCCTATTTACACTAAGGGTCACGGTAGTGCTGTTTTTAAGGTCCTATATCAGAAAAATCCAGCTAAATATAGGACCTTAGTGCTTAAAGATACGCTATATTTTCCTTAGCTTGATGTTAATATAGTTAGTAGACTTACGCACTATATATCTGGTGGTTGCCTTATAAAAAACCTACTTTATCTTAAAGATAGGTCTCTTATTATAACCTTAGATATAGAAAAACATGGTTTTTTCTTCCACATTAAAAACCAATCTACGCCTAAGTTATCTAAAGGGCCCTGTAATAATTCGCATTATATCCGACCTTTTACCTACGCCGCTTTTAAGGGTCATAGTTACCCTATAGAGGTTTAAATTCCCTCTAAAAAGCCGGATTAGGCTTCTGATTTAGACAAAATTAACGAAAATGATGATAATATTGAAGAAATCGTATGGGATGATTTAGAGGAATTAGTCCCTTCTTCTTCGCCTATAGCCCCAGGTTAGGTCCCTTATAAATCTAAGGAAATAGATTTAGGGGTGTTAGAGGGCCCTAGTGAAGGAAAAGGGTCCCTAATACCTCTCCAAGAGGCCTGTGGTTCTTAAGGGGCCTAGCAGGGGACTAGTGAAGAGGGCCCTAGTCTAGATCCTAATTCAGACCCTAAGGATCTTCAATATCAACGGTTGTTAGAACTAGCTAGCCTATGGCATATACGATTAGGGCACCTAGGTCTTCCTTTACTAAAAAAAACTAGCCTTATAACTAAAGGAATCCCTAATTTTTCTAAAATGAAGGATAAGGATTTTAGATATATTGCTTGTAATCAATCTAAGGCAGTTAGAAGACCTAGGAAGTTAGCTATCCCTAACCCCCCTAGAGCTCTAGATTGAATAGAGGGGGATACGCTAAAAATCAGTCCTACGCCGTATAATAAACAGTCAATTTGCTTATTTTTAGTTAATCGAAAGACTAGATATAAGTGGGTTATCTTATTACCTAATAAGGAAGGCCTAACTGTTTATAAGGCTATTAAAGGCTTCTTCAGAGGGCTTAAAAATCAACTAGGTTAATATCCTAGGCACCTTCACTTTGATGGGGGCTAGGAAATTGATTCTAGTTGTTAAGCTTAGTTAAATTCTAAAGGGATTAAATTCACGACTTCTAGTCCCTATATCCATGAGCAAAATGAATTAGCAGAACGTTCAATTTGTACTATTCTAGATTGATTAAGGGCTACTATCTAGTAGGCAAAATTACCGTTATTTTTATAGTGTTTTGTATTACCTGCAGTTGTTAACCTAGTTAATATAACTGCTAATACTACTAAGGATGAAAGCCCTAAATAGCTGCTATCTAGGGAGCTAAATCAGCCTTATATAACTGATATTAGTAGTATTAGAGCTATAGGATCTCACTGTGAGATTCTAATCCCCCTGGAAAAACAACCTAAAGCCTAGAAGTTAGCAGCTAGGACTATCCCTAGAAGGCTTTTAGCTACACTAGGTTCTAACACCTACCTAGTGTACATCCCCTCTAAAAGGCTAGTTATAAAGACTAGCTTTATTAAGATTATAAAACCTATAGGCCTTGTTTCTAAAGGCTTACCTAGGATTTCTATAGGGGATAACCCTTTAGAGGGGGAAAATGATTTAGATTAACAACATCTAGATTAAGGTTCAAAGGATTACCCTATAGATAACATAGGTATCCCTATAGGTTAAGAAAAACCACCTATAGGCCCTAAAGAACCCCCTAAAGGCTTAATTCCAGCGAATCCCATACAGGCGTAGCCTATAACTCAACCAGGAAATCAGATTTCGACTTCGGACCTTGATTTTAACAAAATTATCGATTTTAACCCTAATATTAACCCTATGGATGTTAATATTAGTTCCCCTTCTTCTCTAGATTTCATAAAAGAAATCTGCTTTAAGGTACAGGAGAAGCTAAAGGAAAAGAATCCTATTAGCCCTAAGCCTAAGACCTAGAAGCAGGCTATATCTAGCCCTAAAAGGGATAAATAGATAGAAGCCACGTATAAGGAATACAAACAGCTTCTAAAGGCTAGTACTTTTAAATTTATAGGGAAGGATTAAATCCCTAAGGGCCGAAAAGTACTAAAGAATAGGCTTGTTTATAAGCTTAAAAAGGATAAAGAAAATAATCCTTTAAAATATAAGGCTTAACTTGTTACTAAGGGATTTATGCAAATTAAAGGCCTAGATTACCTAGAGACCTTCGCTGCCACAAGCATTCCCCCTAGCTGGAGGATTTTACTAGCCCTAGCGGCTTGGAATAACTAGGAAATCAAATAAATCGATTTTATAGGAGCTTTTCTTAATAGTAAGCTATAACAACAGATTTATATGGTTATTCTAGAAGGGTTTATTGAATTCCTTAAGGTAAATCCTAAACTAGCTAAATTAGCTAGAAGTTTTAGCTAGAAACCTTCTAAAGATTAAGTAATTTTATTACAGAAGTCTTTATACGGCCTAAAACAAAGCTTAAGGGAATAGTAACAAGCGCTAATATTAGTGCTTAAATCCCTAGGATTTAACCCTTTAATATCTAACCTAGCTATCTTTTTTAATCCTTTAACCAAAACCTTTGTCATTACGTATATTAATAATTATCTTCTAATTAGACCGGATTTATCTTATATCCAAAGGCTTAAAAAGGAACTTCATAAAGTCTATCTAATAGAAGATAGGGGGCCTGCTGAATTCTTCTTAGGGGTTCAAATTGTACGAGATAGGCCTAATAGAATACTAAAAATTCATCAATCTTAGTATATATTAGAAGCCTTAAAACAATTTAATATGCTAGATAGTAAGCCTATTAGCATACCTCTTTAGCTAGGCGTTTTAGCTACGCAAATAACTAAGCTTTTAATAGCTAGCGAAATCAAGCTTTATCAGTGCATTATAGGGACTATAATATACCTAATATTACTTACAAGGCCTAATACAGCTTTTACGCTACAGTGGTTATTTACTACACTAGCTAGCCCTTATATAAAACACCTAAAAGCAGCTAAAAATCTACTAAGGTATCTATTAGGGACTAGATTCCTTGCTATTATCTATAGGGGAGACCCTAAAGGTTTAGTTAGCAAAAGCCTAATAGGTTATTACGATAGTGATTTTATAAGGGATAAAAAGACCTTAAAATTAACCTATGCTTATCTATTTAAGCTAGCTGGCGGACCTATTAGCTAGAAATCAAAGAAAGCTAGTATAATAGCTCTATTAACACTAGAAGCTAAAGCTAATGCTATCTGCGAGACCTTCCGGGAGCTTTAGTGGCTTCAGGGCTTATTTAAGGAGCTAAAAACCCCTATTTCTCCCCCTATCCAGATATATTACGATAATCAAGGCGCTATAACTACTGCTTATAACCCTGCTTTACATAGTCATACAAAGCATACATTACTAAAGTTTAACTATATTAGGCAACAGGTTTTAGAGGGTTTAGCTAAGATCGAATATCTAGATACGAAGTCAATGCCTATAAATAGTCTTACGAAACCTCTTTCTAGACCTCTTCATTAGGCTTTTATTAAGCTTTTAGGGCTTAATAATTATTAAACCAACAACTAATTCCCTTCAATAGGGAACTAAAAAACAACGTCAAAAAGGGAGCTATATTTAACAATAGCTAGGAATTCAAAAAGGGGGTCTTTTATTTTTTTCCTGTTTTTCCCTTTTATCTATTATTATCAAAAGTTATTGTTTTTTACCCTATAGTCTCTTTGTACACTTCTAATTGCTTTAAATGTAATTCTTTTGTAGAGGGGGTGTTAAAAATAAGACTTATTTTTAGCCCTTTTTCTAGTTAAAGAACCTTCTTATTACTAGCTTGCTTTGCAAGTCTAACAGCTGCACTGCAGCTGTCAACGGTCGCGAGGGCAGCTATCAATGGCTGCGTCGCAGCTGTCAATAGCTGCGACTAACCATATAAATAACTAATTAGTCAATTGCGTTGTGGCTACAAGTGTAGCTATAACTACGCTACTAGTAATTAGGTAAGCTAAGGTAATGTAAGCTAGGGTGACGTAAGCAGGTTACCCTACATATAACTTACCCTATAGCTATCTTTAACAATGATTTTCTCTTTATCTAGAGGTTATATAAAAGTTTTATATATAGCAAATTAAAGCTTAAAGATAAGGCTTTCTCTTTATATAAGGTTATTTTTTGGACTAAAAGTTAGTGCATATAGGTTACTAGCTAGTATAGTAGTGAGTTGATTTTTTGGTTTTTGCATATAAATGAATTTTGCGGAAAATCAAAAGTGGCCTGTAAGACCCTGTTAGCAGCCCGGATTCACTAATATAGTTGGTAGGTTTATAAGAGAAAGAAGATCTTTTTAACTAGCTAGATAGCTAGTCCTCTTAACTAATAACAGCCGCATTGCCTGTACAACGTATCTAAAATCAATTCTATTACTCTATAAGATATTATAAAAGTGATCTAAATTAAATTCTATTAGTTAATAACTACCATAACCTTCCGTTACGTTACGTTAATTGATTTAACGTTGCAGCCCTATTGGTCCCTGACCGTAGAGCTTGCACCCGTACAGCTGTTGCTAGCTGGCAACTAGCTCCCTACATTTCAATACTATGATTAATATCGCGCGTTAACAATCATGTTAAAAGAGAGAGGTTTTAGTATTAGAACAAAGGTAATATTAATTACGCGTCGTAGCCACAATTACTTAGTAAAAGCTTAGGCCACGCGCGCGCCCTACGCGTGACTTATAACCTAGCCTATTAATTAGCTAGGAAATATAGGGCTATAAACACATAACCCCCTTTCCTTCTATTATTATAAATTCTAGCCTTTTAACTTCTCTTTTTATACATATATAACCAGAGCTTTACATGTAGTGTAGTAAATGTAGTATTTTGACTTTCCTTGTAGTATGTAGTGTAGTGAATTGTAGTGTAGTGTAGTATATAGTGTAGTGTAGTAAATACTACACTACACTACAAATACTACATGTAGTATAAGGCTAAAAATAAAAGTAGGGCATATTAATATCTTATAATATTCTTCATATTTTTCTTTATTAACTTAATATTAGCTTTCTTTTTTATTAGAATTTAGTTATTTAGTTATAAATCTTTAAAGTTTATACTTATTTAAACTATTAAGCTTATAATAGGAATAGGGTAGCTAAGTATGGTATTTTTAGTATTACTATATAACTCTATTTATTTCCTAAATTCTAAAGGTTATTTTATCTTTCTAGATTTTTAATTAGATTTAATATTCATTTTAATATACGTTTTTTACTTTAAATCTAAGATTTACCCTAAAGAAATTATTTACTATTATATATAAATAGGATAATAAATCTAATAATAATATATTTATAAAGATAAGCTATTTATAATAAATAAATATTTTTACTTTATATTATAGAAGGGTTTTTAGCTATATATTTTCTTTTATTATAATTATAAATAATTATATTAAGTTTTTAGGTTTTTTAAGTTAAAAGAAATGTAAAAACCCTTAAAAAAGCTTTGAAAAAGTAGCTAGAATATTATTCTTATAATATTAAAAAGAAATATAATATATTTTCCTTTATTACTAAAATTAGAAAAAAAAGCTTTAAAAGTAAGCTTAAGAATGTATACTATTTTTAGCTTACTTACTTAGCTATATATTATACTAAAAAGTAGGTTTAAAAGTAAACCTTATTAACTATACCTTTTATTTACTAATAGTTTCTATGCTTTTTCTATAAATTCGTCTAAAGAAAAAGATATATTAATAAAAGTGGGTCTAAAGTAAGTCCTTATAATTATACCTTTACTTACTAATAACCTTTATGCTTTTTCTATAATATAGTCTTAGAAAAAGGAGGTATTAATAAAAGTGGGTCTAAAGTAAGTCCTTATAATTATACCTTTACTTACTAATAACCTTTATGCTTTTTCTATAATATAGTCTTAGAAAAAGGAGGTATTAATAAAAGTGGGTCTAAAGTGGGTCCTTATAATTATACCTCTACTTCCTAATAACTTTTATGCTTTTTTCTATAATCTAGTCTTAGAAAAAGGAGGTATTAATAAAAGTGGGTCTAAAATGGGTCCTTATAATTATCCCTCTACTTCCTAATAACTTTTATGCTTTTTTCTATAATCTAGTCTTAATCTTTTACTATAAACTTCCGCACCGCTCTAAAGGTCTGGAATCGCCTCTAAAATACAAACCACATCAATATTTGAATTCCTCGCCTCCGTTTACCCCCCCCCATGATATTATATTACAATAGAGCTAGTGGCGGGAGTGTAAACGTGCTAATAGTAATTAACTTAGGAGAAAGGGGGCTAGTATAGAGCTACCACTACCTAAACGTAGGAATAGGATAGTTTAACGTTTAGAGCAGCAAGAATAACCCTATAATAGACTAAAACTAATTCGAACATCTAGATAATATAAAATACTATAATAAAATCATAAGCCTTATCCCTAGTAATAAAGTTACTTAGGTATAGTATATTACTAAAGCCATTGCTAGATAGGCAGCAGACTGTGCCTAAGCTAAAGCAAAGGTAATAAACTATAATAATAGTAATATCTATACTACTAAAGAAGCCCTTAAATAAGCCCTTAAAGAGGCTATTAAAGAAGGAGCTAAAGGAAGTAACACTCTAACCTAGGTAGGCATTACCACTAGCCTAGCCCCTAAATAAATAAATAACTTACCTCCCCCCCTCTAGATCCCTAGTAGATAGAACTAAGAGGTACTTATTAAAGGGAACACTATCTAGGAATCGCTCTAGTCTAGGGGCGTGGAAGATATAGTAATAGTAGTAAATAAAGCTATAGGCTAGACTATAGTAGTAGTAGCTAGAAGACTCCCTAGCGGGGATATAATTATTACCTTTAAAGGAAATACTACCTAATATAGAGAAGACTAAAAATGGATTACTAAAGCATTTAGGCTAGAGGTAACCCTCCACTATTACGTACTTAGCGTTATTATTAAAGGATTCCTAACTAAACATACCTCTCTTAAGAACTTAGTAATAGAAATTAGAAAGGCTAATAAGGTAAATATAGTAAAGGTAATAGCAAGATAACCCTAGGGCAAAGGCGCCTAAAGAACTACTCTAATACTAGGCCTAGCTAAAGTAAAAGATACTAATAAGATATACTAAGATAGCATAGTCTTTAAAGCGGAGCTTTTCTAAACTAAACTATATAATAAGACCTTATAACCCTAATAGTGCTATAATTGCTTTTAAACTAGCTATATAGCTAAGTTTTGTAAGGTAGCACTAAGGTGTAGTAGGTGTAGAGCTAGCTATTATAAGGATAGAGAGTCCTCCTACCTAGTAAAAGACAGATAGGTAAAGGAGAATTATATCCTATGCTCTAGACTATACCTAGCCTAGTTAAGGGACTATTCTGTCCTAAAAGAGAAGTGAAATGCTACTAAAGTGGGATATCTTAAATAGCCCTCCTGCTTTACTACCTACTCCCTAAGCAGAGGCTTAACTACACCCTATAAGAGACCTAGTATAGTAGCGGAACCTATTATTATAGTAAGTAGAAAGAGAGGACGCCTTATAAATATGGAATAAAGCGCTAAATAACTAAGATTAGGAAGCATTAGATAGTACGCGGAGTGACTTAGAGCTAGAATAAAGCTAGTATAAGATAGCAGTAACTAATAACCCCCCTAATTAACATAATAATGTTATAAGTCCTTTTCTAGAATATAAACAAAAAGAATAAACTAGTATATATAGCGCTCCGTTACCAGACTAACATAGACGTAATCGCGATCTAAGAATAGGAACACATAAGAAACCCATAGCCCCTAGCACTAGGCCTTACCTAGTTCTAACTCATATATTATAATAGATATAATGTAGTATATATAAATAAGAAACACAGAGTAAGGTTATGGTTAGCCTAGGGAGGGACTAACTAGTTACTAGTAAAGCTATAAGGAGTTAATATTTACTCCCTTTACTTAGAGGGATATAGTAATAACTAGAACACCCCTATTTGCATAATTAACCTAGAGAAGCCCTATAACTAAAGCGTATTTATAGGTAACTTTAACTAAAAGCACCCCCTCTAGGATAAGCTAAATAGGAAAACTAATAGAGTAGATAAATTACTAGAGTTTATAGACTAGTAGAGGCTTAGACTTATTACACCCTAGGGCAAGCCTATAAGACAATATAAAGATAATAGAGATAGTACTATTAATCTAGCATAGGCTACGCTAGATATTAGAGTCTACTATAAAGGCGCTAAAGACATCCCTAGATTTAACTATATCCTATAACTAATTAGTATCTTTAACAAATAGTAGGAAGCTATCCCCTAGGTCCTTAGATATGTATAGGGAGCTATAAACTAACTACATATAAAGGCAGAGGCTATGATTAGACTCTAGCCTAAGAACGCGCTAGACCTATGCAATAAAGAGGGAATAGATAACTATATAACATAGCTTATTATAAGCCTATAATAGATTATAGATAAGGTAGTCCTAAAGAAGGCCTAGGGACTCCCTAGCCTAGAGGCATAGTAGTTAAGGAAAGCCTAAGAGTTAGTTAGCAAAGCAAGGTAAGCTAAGAGATAATAGAGACGCTAGAGAACTAATATAAACTAGTAAGCCTATACTAAGGCAGATAAGGACTAAGAACGTGTTATAAGGGAAGAGAAAAGAAATGTATAGAGGGACGCATTATAAAAGGCTAATATATAGGAAAAAGACGGAGGGGTCTGGAGGCTTAAGAGATAGGCCTAGCTTTAAAGCTAGGCCCCCCTAGAGCTCCCTAGACTCCCTAAGCTAGAAAGAAGCAAAAATAACCCTAACCTAGCTACCACATATAATAATAAGGCTAGTGTACTAGCACAAAGATTCTTCCCTAAGCTAATGGCGGACCTCTTGTATATACTAGACCTCTCCTTCCTAGAGCTAGAAAACGCACCGTTACTAGACAAAGAATGATTTAGGCAAGAGGAGATTAATAATATTCTAGTAAATATAGCTAGTTAGAAGGCACTAGGGGATGACAAACTCCTAGCGGGCCTTATTAAAGCCTATGATAACCTAGCTAAAGATACTATAGCTAGGCTTCTAAATATAGTCCTAGAAATAGGATACTTCCTAGCCTACTTCTAAACTATAAGAGTAGTGGTAATTAGGAAACCTAGCAAAACTACTAAGGAAATAAGGAGAGCTAATATATGGAAACTAATCTTACTACTTAATATAGTAGGAAAGATTATAGAAGCAGCAATAGCAAAGTAACTTATAGCCTTTACTAAGGTAGAGGGGCTACTCCCTAAACTCTAGATAGGTAATAGGATAAATAGATTAATAGAAACTATAATAAGAGTCCTTATTAAATGCGTTAGGGAGGCCTAGGGTAGGGGCGGTATTACCTTACTAGTGTAAATAAACATATCTTTAGCGTTTAATAGAGTTAGCTACCTATACCTAATATACTTACTTATAAAGATAGGAGTCCTATGATAGCTAATAGTAGTAATATAAAGCTTCCTCACGGATAGAATAAGCTAGCTTAGCTTTAATAGAGGACTCTCTAGACTATTTATAATTAAGGCTAGTACCCTATAGGGTTTACCCCTCTCCCTAATTCTCTTCTTACTTTACTTAGTAAAGCTTTACATCTGCCTCTAGGCTATTCTAGGCATAGTAGCTATAGGATTTACAGATAATATAAATATAGTAGCCTTTAGTAAGAATATAGCATAGACCTAGAGGAGACTAGAGGCCGCGTAGAAGATTTACAAGGAATAGGTAAAGTAAGTAGGAGTTAAGTTTAACCTAGCTAAAACTAAACTTATACACTTTAGTAAGTCCTATAGACCTCCCTAGGCTAGAGTCTAACTTAAAGTAAAGGAGATAGCGCCTATAGAATTATATAGATTCCTAGGAGTGTAGGTTAATAGAAAACTTAACTAGAGCGCCTATAGAAATATCCTTAAGGGTAACCTAGCCTAGCAGTAGCTTATACTCTCTAAGCTAGTGGTATTAGCCTAGGGATATAGCTTTAGAGATACTAGACTTTTATATATGCAGGTAGTCTAGCCTATCCTTACCTATAGAGTAAGCGCTTATTACACCCCTACTAAGAAAGGAGGAAAGCTAAGAGAAGTGGTAAAAAGCTTTATAGCAAATTAATTAGCCTACCTCTAGATTATCGCAAGGGCGTTTAAGGCCATACCTATTACATAACTAGAGGTTAAGACCTGCGTCCCCCCCCTTAACCTCTACCTAAATAAGATAAAGCAAAGGTTTAAAGATAGAATTATTAATAGTGGGATAGTAAGGATAATCTAAGCCGTAGCTGACTTGGTTACGATAGTACTATACTGTAGGAGAAGACTCTTACTTATTAATAATAAGCTAGATATAAATATAGATAAGGAATAGAAGAAACATTAGGAGGACTAGCATAATAAGGAGAGGCTAGCCTGGAGTAGACGCGTTAGAGAACTAACTAAAGACTAACTACCCTCCTGTAACCTAAAGGAAATCTAGGAATTCCACACTAATATAGATAAGTATATCTCTTTGATAATTATCTAACTACACATAGGAAAGATAGGCCTAAATAAGTTCCTATTCCAAAGAAAGGTTCCCAGGGTGGTTTCGCCCCTATATAGCTATAGTTAAGCTATAGAAGACTAATACCACGTACTAGTTAATTACAGTAAATACAACTATAGGCAACCTTGGTAGCGATAGCCCGCTAACACATAGGAGGCAAGGCTAGCCCTAAATAAACCTTGAAAAGTAAAATATTTAGCTAAATAGTTCCTTAGCACAAGATAACTCTAATATTACTTGTTAGCATAGGAGCTAGCTATAAGATAGCTTAGAATACCTCTAGACCTAGGCTAACTTTATTAACAGATGGAAAACCTCCTAATTATAAATCTAGCATAGGGGATGGAATAAATAGTGTAGGCATAGAGGCGGGCTAGGGGAGGGACTAATTTCATAATTTATAATTATAATAAAGAACATTTAGGTCTAGAACTATTATTAGATTAATTTTAACTATAAACTCCAGGTATTATAAGTCCTACTAGCCTACTACTATCCTTACTCTAAACTAAAATTAAGCCACTACCTTATTTCTCCTCTAGAAGGGGGGTTACACCTATAGCCACCTAGTCGCAACTCTTTATAGGGATAATAGTAAGTAAGAGATAGTTTGTCTTTACTACACACGCGTTAAGGTATATAAGCTAAAAGATAAGCTTAGTATACTATTCCTTAGAGAAACTAGCCTAGTCTAGGCTTACTACTAAGGCGCTTTATTTCTTCTTTGCCTAATTACTAGTGTAAAGCTTCTTAACCTAGTCTTAGAAGCCTTCTAGAGTCTATTAAGGAGGATATTAGAGCTAGAACAGACCCGCTACTAGGCTAGAGCAGACTTACCTTACCCCTATTAGCTATAGAAGCCTAGGTCTTAACTAACTACTAGTGCTTATTCTAGTTACTAGATATATTTAGCTATATAGTAGATTAGACATAGAACTAAGCTAGAATAGAGGTAATTATTACCTAGTAGTATTAATAGTTCTAAACCTAATAGTTAAAACACACATTAGTAGCCGCCCCTATCTAGTAAGTTAGCCCTATTACTAAGCTAGAGTAGGGCTAACTTACTAATAATAAGATAGCACTAATGCCTAAGGTCCCAAATTAAACAAGACTTATAGGACATGTATTAGACTTCTCTTAGTATACTAAGCTAAGGCGAATTAGCAGCGGACTAGGCCTAGAATAGAGGTAAATATAACTCATAGACAAACCCTTTTCTATTACCTACGCGTATTGCTTCTTAGTTATAGACTTCCTTAGGAAGTCCTTATACTTATGGGATTCCTAGGCGAATTAGAGTTAGATAAGTAGTAACACTAGAGTACTTATAGCTTCTAGCGCTATTATACTAGATTTATTCTAAATCTATAGCAAATATTAGCAAATAACCTAACCCTAGCCTAGGATAGCCTTAAATAGCTAGAAAGAAAAGAAAAACCTATAGGAAGTTTAATATAAAGAGAAGAAAGAGACTAGGACCCTAGGGGGGGGAGAGCTCTTTTTATACCTATAGAGGGGGGGGGGGGGATAATTTAGATAACTTACTTAAAAACAAAGCATAACATAATTAACAAATCTAACAACACATAAGTAATCTTAACCTAGGACTATACTAGTCTAGGGCTATAACTACCCTCCCCTATACTAATTAAATAAAACTAGGTGCTTAGACTTTACTAGATATATAAGGTAGGAATAGGCTAGAGATAGCTAAAAAGTAAGGCTATAGGAAGAGTTAGCATAAAGTAAATAAGAAGTGAATTAACACTATAAATCTAATTTACTTTACCCTAGCCTAAAGCAAAGAGACTTAGGATAGATATTTATTACACTAGAATAGGACTAGAAGGGGCTTATTTTATATATTTTTCCTTTCTTTTTTCTTTTTAATAGGATAAGGCTAGCGTAAGCTAGTAATAAACACCTATAATAGGAAACACACTAAGTAGCGTAGACCTGTTACAGGGCTAGCGCTAGCCTGTACATAGACGTAAGGGGGTTTTTCTTCCTAGTATAGGGTTTTCCCTTTTAACTTAGTAGTAGGAGTACTAGTAATAGCTATCTATAGAGCTAACTAGCGTAAATAATATATATAATCTAGTCTTAGAAAAAGAAGGAATTAATAAAAGTGGGTCTAAATTGGGTCCTTATAGTTGCCTTTTACTTAGAGTTTATACTTTTTTTTAATTAGTTATAGAATTATTTCTTAAAAAGAGATATTAAATTTATTATTACTATTATTACTATTATTACTATTATTACTATTATTACTATTACTACTATTATTACTATTATTACTATTATTACTATTATTACTATTATTACTATTATTACTATTATTACTATTATTACTATTATTACTATTATTACTATTATTACTATTATTACTATTATTACTATTATTACTATTATTGCTATTATTACTATTATTACTATTATTACTATTATTACTATTATTACTATTATTACTATTATTACTATTATTACTATTATTACTATTATTACTATTATTACTATTATTACTATTATTACTATTATTACTATTATTACTATTACTATTATTACTATTATTACTATTATTACTATTATTACTATTATTACTATTATTACTATTATTACTATTATTACTATTATTACTATTATTACTATTATTACTATTATTAGTATTATTACTATTATTACTATTATTACTATTATTACTATTATTACTATTATTACTATTATTACTATTATTACTATTATTACTATTATTACTATTATTACTATTATTACTATTATTACTATTATTACTATTATTACTATTATTACTATTATTACTATTATTACTATTATTACTATTATTACTATTATTACTATTATTACTATTATTACTATTATTACTATTATTACTATTATTACTATTATTACTATTATTACTATTATTACTATTATTATTATTTTAAAAAATATAAGAAAGAAAAGTATTTTATTTTATTAATATATTTAAAAAGCTTAAAGTACTAAGTAATTAAAAAGTATAGCTTTTTCTATAGTAATTTCCTTATACTTATTTATATTTATATTTTAGTTACTTATTTACTATTTAATTTTAATTAAACTTTAACACTAATAATATTATAAGTTAATATAATTTATTATAGCTTATAGTAGCTTATAAACTATAAGCTATTATAAGCTATTATAAGCTATTATAAGCTATTATAAGCTATTATAAGCTATTATAAGCTATTATAAGCTATTATAAGCTATTATAAGCTATTATAAGCTATTATAAGCTATTATAAGCTATTATAAGCTATTATAAGCTATTATAAGCTATTATAAGCTATTATAAGCTATTATAAGTAATTATTATTACTAAAAATTACAAATACTACAAATACTACAAAATACTACATGTAGTGTAGTGTAGTAAAAAAATTCCCTTGTAGTGTAGTGTGTAGTGTAGTGTAGTGTAGTGCAAAGCTCTGTATATAACGCAGCCTAGAATAGATAAATCAATGATAATACTATTCTTCAGGCTCACAACCTTCTTACATTGAATTCAATACCCTGTGAAACCAACAGTTTTAAATAAGGCTTATTAAGGAGATTAATTATTCTTATTACTATAAGTAAGTAATAGATTAGTGATTTTGGCTACGTGCTTTATAGTATATAGCTATAGAAGTTCTAGTAATTTAGCTTTAATTATTAAGGCTCTTACTGTCTTTATAAGAGTTTAACTAGCACGTTTAATAATACCTTAATAGGTAAGAACGTATAGCGTGCTAGTCTAAAGGATAATTCCTTCCTTCTAATAATAAGCTTTAAACTTCTCTCTAAGGAATTCTATTACGTTATTAGTATAAAAGCATTTAATAGTAAATCCGCTACTTATGTTCTTAATAGTAGTCTTCTAAGCTTAAATTACTTTAATTACACTAGATCTGTTAACTATTAGAATTACCTAGTAAAAGCATGTGTGAATATTAATTATATATAAAGTGTGCTTTTTCCCTCTAAACCCTTTAGGTTTATGTTTAATAAAGTCCTAGAAAACACATAAAAGAAAATTCGTAGTGTTATTTAACTTCTCTTAATAAATTATTTAAGGGGCCTTTAACAATAGGTAAGCTAAGTAATAGAAGTTAATTACAGAGGTAGGATCTACAAAGATTCTTACTTCTTTATATGTAAGTAGGATTCGTTCCTTCCTTACGTAACTAAGTCTCTTATACAAAAGACTAAATTTGACTTGCTTAGTAACTAATTTACTTATTAATGCTATAAAGTTATAATAAGGTTCCTTCTCTTATATAACTAGTGTAAAAACATTTAACTTCTAGTTATACTTTCTAATAACTAAGCTATTAGATATTAAGATTAATTAGTCTTTAAACCTATTTATAATAACTCCTCCTTGCTTAAGAAGTCCTAGTGAAATTATATTAACTTTAGCCTTTAGTGTGTATTAAGCATTTAGAAGGTCTAGATATCCTTCTCTAATAGGGATTATTATATTGCCAATTCCTTTAACTATAAGTTCCTTACTATTACTAGCTATTATTAGCTTAGTATTAATGTTAGTGTTTAAATAGGTAAACCATTTAGTTAAATTAAACATGTGTGTGTTACACCTAGTATTAAGGATATAATCTTCCTTTATAAGGCAATTAGAAAGAGTCTAAAAAGAGTAGTCCTAATTGATTGCTATAAGAGTAAGATTACCTCTAGCACTTATAATATCTAGGGAAGTAGTAGTCTTAGTTATTGTTATTACAGCTATGTTAACTTTTTTCTTTATTAATTTAGGTATCTTTTCTGGATTGTTAGTTTTAGGTGCCTAAGGTAGTTTTATAAGGAATATTATATCCTAGCCTGCTGTTCGCTAAGATTTACCTAGAAGGGTTAAACTTTTTATGTGTATTAAGAAATTTATAATAACTAGTAGTTTATAATGTTATAAGAGAGTTATTATAATTATAAGAGAGGAATAATATAATAATAGTTATGTGTTTAAATCCTAGTTATATAAAAGAATTTTTACTTTTTAGTGTGTAAGCTAAATTCTAATTAATTTAATCGTTAACTTACGTTATTAATATTATTAGTTTTAGGTAAGAGAATAAGGTCTTTATACTACCCGACAAGTTAAGTAATATGCTTTAATAAGATATTAGGAAAACATATGTAATTATACACAAGACTATAATAGTTAGATAAAAGGGAATAATAAAGAAAAGGGCGCGATTATAAGCGCTAGGCTTATAACCTATAGAGTGATTTAGTAGCAAAGAGTAATAAAAAGAGAAGATAATATAAAATTACTATCTAGGAATTTAATAGGCAAAAGAGAAGCTATTATAGCTTTAAATCTATAAGTAGTAAATTAAGGTCTTTAAGTGAAGCCTTTAATGAATCGTAATAATAAACACGTTCGCAAGTGCAATGTATTATCAAGCGAAGAATCTGACGATATGATGCCTGAGGCTGCGATGTGAGGCTGTGATTCTTAACACTTTCTATGCACTACCAAATTACACGATAAAAGTTATACTTGTAATTATCTAAGCTACAAGAATTATAGTATAATTTAGTAGTGCATAGAGAGTACTATTAATCCGATAATTTTAATTGGGTGGAATAAGTGGGCCGGTACGTACATGTAAGTGTAGTTTTACGGTCCTCAAGGAGATACCTTGTGGGTGGTCCTCGTCTCAATACCCCCTACTGCGTACACGTGGCTATCCAGCAGCTACTTAGTCATCTGCACGACCCGAGGCTTATCCGAGGGTTCTATCATGTGACCGTTCTGTCCCTGGCTCCTTGGCCCCCGTGCTCCTGACATAAGTTAGGACACCAGCGTGTGAGCCACCTGACCAGGCAATGAGCCACCCTAATTAGGCATAGTATAGTGGATCCTTGTCTAAATTCCTATCGCTGCTGATTGGCTAGAACTCTTACATAATCCGAGATAGCACGTTACCTTCGAGGCGTGATTAGCTAAGATCTATCTAAGAAAGCGGGCCACGCTAAGCCTTCTTTCTAGCGAATTAGCGCCTAGTGCTAGAACCCTAGGCCTAAATCTAATAAATTAGAGCCCACCTCCCTAATGATAGGCCCACCCGCCACGCCCCGCGCTATACCTAATTAGGGTGGCTCATTGCCTGGTCAGGTGGCTCACACGCTGGTGTCCTGACTTAGAGGTCCTGTGAGAGATCTCGAGGGGTCACAATCCTAACCACATAGTATTTTCCTTATAGCTCTTTAGAACTACAGGGATTATACTACACTTATAGCTACAGTAATCGCAGCTGTTAGAGAGGAACGAAAAAGTCGGGCATGTAGATTTGTAAAATAATTTGGGGGGGGGGGTGCAGGCTAGCGGACCGAACGGACCGAGCGGACCGAGCAGACGTTTACAATGCATGGACACACACATCCGTAGTCTCGCATCATTGGTCCTCTCCTGCGGGGCTGCAAAACCCATTTGACATGTACAGTCCACCCCCTATTTGATTTTACACGAGTACATAAGTAGGGGTAGCAGGCTAATCACATATTAAACCGAGGATTAGCGTAGCATAAGGCAGGGTAACAAGTACCTTATAATAGGTATATTTTACAAGGACTATTTAGTATCTCTTACTAGCGTAAGAACCCCTGTAGCACTCCTAACAAATCCCTCCATAATAGCTACTAGGAGCTAATAGTGGCCGCCCCGCGTGGGGCTTGTAGTCACTGTAAAATCATTCAGGGCTTACACTGTACATAGAAGGACTGCGGCTATTATCTCTTTTATCCAACAAATGTTGTATTTATCCAACCGATGGCAAGGTATGGAGCAACTCGCAGTTTAGCCGGTCACCATGGCTGTTCTAGCACAAGCTTAGGAATCGATCCTCCGGATATTACTGGCTGGCTGGCTGGACGTCATTTTATGTATACGAGCTCGCCTCGGTTTCATCATGGCATTACTAACTTTTATGGATTACAGCGCATGCAATCGTCCTTTTATTTATCCATCGGCATTCGTAGTTCTCCTGTCCCCGTGACTCCGGGTATAAAGAAGCTGCCTGGCCTCCCTTCCATCGGAGAGCACAGGAGGAATTCGCAGAGTGCAGAGACAAATCCTTCGTTGCCCAGCCCGCCACTCACCATCTCAACCCACCCACCGTCTGTCTGACGCCAGTCCTCGTCCGCTCGTTTCCACAACACAACACAGACAGAATGAACACCATCAAGGCCGTGGCCCTGGCTGCCGCCGTGGCTAGCGCTAGCGCCGCGGGTATCAACGGGCGCTCCTTCACTAACGCCACGACGTCGGGTGTCGTCTACACGACCGAGGTGGTGACAGTGATGACGACGTACTGTCCCGCGGCCACGACACTCATCTTGGGCAACAAGACATACGCCGTCACCACGCCCGGGATGCTCACCATCACCGACTGCCCCTGCACCATCCGCAAGCCCGCTCCTTCGCAGCCCACCAGTGCCCTCCCCGGCCAGGACGAGTGCGCCAAGAAGTGCAACGAGGAGTACAACGCCTGCCGCACTGCGCCTGACGCCAACATGTCCTTCTGCGCGTCCAAGCTGGCCGACTGCGTTCACTACAACCCCTTCGGCGGCAACGGGACCTTTGTCGACCCCACCGCCTGCAGCGCTCAGCCCACAGGGGGCAGCACTGGGACCACGGCGGGCAGCCCCACTGGGGCCGGCAGCCCGCCCCCTGGAACCGCCCCCACCCAGCCCACCGGGGGCAACCCAACTGGAACCGCCACTGGGACGACCGCCACTGGCACTGGCAGTGGCAATGCCACTGCCACTGGAAACCCCCCGCCCTCCGGCGCCGCTGGCCCGCAGACCCCTGCCTTAGCCCTCCTGGCCCTGTGCGCCCTCGCTCTCCTTTAGAGGAGGAAGGCAGAGGAGGAGTCGTCGCCTTCATTTGCTTTGGTTCGCTTATGTTCTGGGATACCTGGACTGGCTGCGATGGCCTCGGGGAAAATAATACATGTAATGTAGAAATACGTAATTCGTAAATAGTGCCAAACAACTTCAGTCGCACTCGTTGCGTGGAAAAAGTCAAATCGGTCGCGCACACACGTGACCCTCGCCACATTCCATAATCTCATCCACATGCGGCGGGCTGATGGGTGGCACGACGCATCCAACAAGGGAACACGAGTGTCAACTTCCGTATTAGTGGGCACACATTCTTGGCCTTCCCTTGCCTTTTTGAATCCTCTGGCCTTGTTCTGCCCTTTTTCACCTCAGCGTCAGCCGGATGACCTTTTTGGCGGCGCTGCGATCTCCGCGCCCTTGCGCGAAGGGCGGGCAACGCGAGGGAGGGGGGGGGGGCCGTTAGCCAGACAGGGTTTGATGAGGACAAAATGGCTCTTCCGACTTATATGTTGCATGTTCCGTTCACATCTAGGACGGGATTGGCGCAACAACTGGCTGCCATGTCCTCGGATTTAAAAGTGCCGCCAAGTTCACTGCAAGACGTTGCAACCCGTCTTTCATCACCGTGATCCGGAAAAGAAGTGACGAGTATAACACCGGCTGCTGATCTCTCTTGGCCCGTCCTGATATCGGCAAATCACTCATTAGCAAAAACACGTTAATTCCGCTGAAGTGGTGCGGGATACGTCGGGTCCTGTCTCGCCCGGCGACAATGGTCGCTTTCACGGCTCTACTTGGCCTCCTGGCCACCTCAACGGGAGCAATGGCCAAGTTGAAATACCTGGTGTGTTACTTTGATTTTCCTCTGAATATTTGATTTCTTCTGGGAGCCAGCGTCGTTCGCATCCAGCTTACCAGGAACAAAACAGGGAGTCGCAATGGCAGGAATAGACTTTGGATGCGACATTGACGTAAGTCGCCCCCCCCCCCCCCTCTTGGTCACTGGTGATGTTGACCGATTGATTCTAGGGCTCTTGTCCGACAGAGAAAGTCCAAGTGCCGATTGCGTCCCTTGGTGGCGCCGATTCCGCCGGACAGATGAAGCATTTCGTGGAAGACGATGGCATGAACACGTTTCGATTATGTACGTTGGGTGCGCCTGGATTCCGAGAAAATGAAATGAAAAACTCCGTGACCATCATGGGCAAGCCATCAATCACCCATCTGACAGACGCGCGACTTTCTAGCAATGACGTGGCAATACATAACGGCCGGCCGGCCATCGGCCAAGCTAGACAAGGTCAACTGGGCAAACTTCGACAAGCTGGTTCGGGCCTGTCTGGAGACCGGTGCCCACTGCATGCTCGATCTACACAACTTTGCTCGGTACAACGGCATCATCGGCCAGGGAGGTCCATCCGACCAGGTTTTCGCGGCCCTCTGGGCGCAAATCGCAACCCACTACGCCGGCGAGGACAGGATCATCTTCGGCATCATGAACGAGCCCCATGATCTGGACGTGAGACTGTGGGCGAGGAGCTGCCAGGCCGCCGTCACGGCCATCCGGAAGGCGGGTGCCACGTCGCAGATGATCCTCCTCCCGGGCACCAACTTTGCCAGCGCCGAGACGTTTGTTTCCAGCGGAAGCGCCGCCGCGCTCGCCGCCGTCACGAACCCCGACGGCTCGACGGACAACCTGCTGATGGACATACACAAGTACCTGGACGAGAACAACTCGGGCTCCCGGACCCAGTGCACGTCCAATAACGTCGCGGCCTTCAAGGCACTCTCCGACTGGCTCAGGAAGAACAAGCGACTGGCCATGATTTCGGAGACGGGTGCGTCCATGGATCCCACGGTGAGTCTTTGTTTTCTCTTCTTTTTCCCCCCTCTCCTCTCCTCCGTTAGTAGTGGAATATATCCAATCAGCCGCATTTTGACACGCAAAAAAAAAAAAAAACGCAGTGCATGGCCAAGTTCTGCGAGCAAAACGAGTTCATCGCCAAGAACGATGATGTCCTGGTCGGTTTCGTCGGCTGGGCCGCGGGCGGTTTCGACAGCACGTACTTGCTCACGCTTGCGCCGTCAAAGTCGGGCGGTGCCTGGACCGACAACAAGCTGATGAGGAAGTGCATCCTCGCGCCGTTTGGGAAACCCGCCCGCGCGGGTGGCAGCCAGTCAAACACCACCACGGCCTCCTCGACTTCGTCCTCACTCTCCGGTCAGACCTCCGTCCCGTCGGATCCCGCTAGCGCAGAGGAGGCCGGTGACGGGAACGACGGCAACAAAAACCCACACAAGGACAACAGCTCCGGCCAAGTCAGCATTTCGACATTCGGCGTCCTCCTGGCGTTCGTGACCACGCTGCGTTTCTTTTGAGTCCATATCTGCCAAGTCATTCGTCTCACCAAACCCTACTCTGTATTTATTTAAAATTGTCACGGCTCAGATGACCGGTGCAGGTCGGAGCTCTCAAACTTGCCGCCCGTGAGTGGCCGCAAAGGAGCAAACGTGGTTCATCCTCTCGCCTGACGCCTTGCCTACAGGTGATTGGTTGGGACGTCGAACCGCGAGCCATCAGGAGACTCGATTATTTTTTGTAAACGGCGATATTTTTGGATCAGATCTGGGAGTTTATGGTTCGTTTTCCTGGTCATGAACCATGGCACCACCAATCATGTATTCAGCAACTCATTCTTGGACTCATGGCTGGGCTGGTTGTGTTAATGACGGTGGAGTCATTGTTATGGCGTCTCTTCTCTTCTTTTTTCTTTTAAGCGGCGCTCGGAAATGGTCTTGGCTGGATCGTCGCTTTGCAGTGGCTATTTCTTTCTTATAGATCCGATACCCCTGCGCAATGTTTCAAATCTTTTGTCTCAGAAAAAGTAGAGAATTTTATGCAGACTCCCCCGTGGTTTGAATATATTTAGAACCGTCTTTCTTATCTCACAGTAACATAGCCAGACATTTCGTCTGCCGCGCTCTTTTCAAAATTCTCCAGGCAGCGCAATCAGTGTTCCCCCTCTTGTTGCTATCAACCCCCCGCCAATGTAATGGCAGTAGGAGGGGGGGAAGGTGCGAGGCACCGACCCACCCTCTGGCTTAAAAGCCACACAGAAAAATTTTCATCGGAAGGGCGTGGCCCTTTAATCATTATTAGAGACAAGCTATAAATTAATAAAAAGTTTGTTTTAATTGAATCCGTCTTTTTAGTGACTACGCTAGGAGTTATAACAAAAATAAAAGCTTTCTAAAGCTTTCCTAGAGTTAAGGGTTTAATTATTATTATACTAGGGTAGTACTAATTTATAGTTATTATTATTTACCTCTAATCCCTATTATTATTAAAAGCATAATCCCTACATTCTCTTTTTATTATCCTAGAGTGCTTAGACTAAGGAGAGTTCTAGTAGAACCCTTAGATAGTAAGGGTGTATCCCCCTAAATTAAGTTCTGCCAGATTATTATCGCTACAGAGTATCCTAGTAAAGGAAGGTTACCTACCTTATAGCAGGACAGAAGATAACGTAGTATCCTAACTTACCTAATTTTTTAAAAAACTCGCATCCCTATCAAAGCCTAGTGTACCTAGGGGGTCCTAGCTAATGACAATAGATTGCAAGCTGCCCTCGTCTTAAGACATCGGGATATTTAATAGATTAATATCTGCGAGTTGCTAGCTAAGTTGCTTATATTAGTTATTTAAGACTATTAATGAGGGTAAGGATGTTAACCTAAACACATTTATCTAAGCTATTAATATAGCACTAAGCGGTGGGGCTGCCACCTTTATTAATAGCTCTAAATAATTAAGACTAGTAGTCTTAAAGGCAGAGAGTGGTTTAGCTACTATAAGTAACTTAACTACACTTTAGTAGTCTTTATAAGAACAATACCCTCTAAATATAGTTAATAAAGAAGTTAAAACTAGAATAAATATAGAACTCCGCTAGAGTAAGGGTAAGGCCCTAGTAGCATATTACTCTTAAGTCCTAAACGTTCTCTATTGTGTAGGAGGAAGGGATAAGCTAATTATCCTAGATTACCTACTTACCCTAATTAAGAGCTATACTCTTTGTAACTTTATTTAGAGATTTGTTTAAGGGTTACATAATAAACTGTTAATATAGGAAGTAATTAGTTAGAATATCCTAGCTACTAATAGCCTTAGGGAAGCGAGGGAACGTATTAAGTAAGTAGCTACTATATTAGAGGCAAAAGCAAATCTTACAAAATTAACTATACGCGATGCAAAGATTATATTAATAGAGGAATTTATTAAGCACTAGAGCAGGTGCTTTGTAAATAAAGTTTTGTTACAAGCCTATAAGCTCCTACCTAGATTTATAGAAGTATTAGGTAGCTAGAGGAGGGAGTTCACCCCTATTAATATACTAATTACCTAGCTTTAACTAATAATATTATACCTTAGACTAGGAGGAGTTTACAGAATCCCTAACTCCTAGTAACTTAATAGGTATTAACCTGTACCCTTAGTAAACTAGAATTATACTCTAAACACCTACCCTTAGTATTAGCCTTAGATACAAACTAGATATAATAGTAATACTAGTAATAGAACTTCTAGTAACTATTAGGCTACTAATTAACCTAGGTAAGGGGGAGGCAGAGTGACCTTTGTACTACTAGTTTAGACTAGTGCTATTATACTGCTTTAACTACTATAGGCAGTACCCTAGAGTTCGTAAAATTCAGGCCCTTGCGGGCGTATATAAAAGCTCTAACCTACTACTAAATCTTAGAACTAGTATATTAATAGCACTACCCCTTTACCTTATAGAGGTGCATGCTTTAAGTGTGGTATCACTAGGTATTATACTACTAACTACACTATAACTAGAAATAATATATTATAAAGATAGGAGTTTACATAGCTAAAGTTAATAACCTTTTCTCCTAGGAATAATAACTCTTAGGTCCCTAGATAAGTTTATACTAGGTTAGCTTAGATTTATTTAGGTGGGGATAAGCGTAATAAAGTTAAAGTACCTTAAATTATTAAAGAAGTTCCTGCTAGAACTATAGTTAGGGCTTATTACGCGCTAATTAAACCTAAGGCTATAAAGGACATTACTATATTAGTAAGTAACCGCTAACTTATTTAGCTTAAAGAGGTATTATTAACTATCCCTCCTTAGTTAGTAGCTATAGTTAATGTAAAGAAGCTAGGAGCTAGACGGGCTAACTTAAGAGCTTAAGTAAAAGATACTATAAATAAGGATAAACCCCTTAAACCCCTGTTAAAGAGTCTTTAGAAAGCAAACTTAAAGACTCTAGAGTCTATAGCCTAAGGTGCTCTTTAGGTTATAATATTAATTTTAGAAGTAACACTACCTTTAAAGAAGTGGAAAGGAATGCTACTTAGTGATATTCTTAGGGATAAGACCCTTACCCCTATACCTAAAGCTGCCCTATTAGTGAGAGAAAAGGTAGTGAAGAGAAATGCACAAGCATTAAGTGAGATTTAGGGTCATGAGGGTCTTAGTCTTATTAACTAGAAAGCACTAGCTAGTTGGATTTTAGTCCTAATATTGCTTATAGACTTGTGGTAAATTAGTCCTAAGATATCCAAATAATTTCAAAAGCTATTCTTACAGGTAACTACCTTAAGGAGGTAATTAGGGAAGAAGGTAGCTTTCTCCCTTAATATAGGCTCTGTTTAGGCTACTTTAGGTGATAGTAAGAAGATTCTAGTATTTAATAATTATAACACTAAGCTACTTCGTAAGCACTAGTTAGGTGCTAAACTGTTTAGAATTATGGTTTAGGCTTAAATAGGATTTTAGAAAGAACAGGTGTTTAACCTTAAGCCTAGGCAAGCTGTGGTAGACTAAGGGGCTAAGATTAATATTATATCTTGGGCTTTTGTATTGCAGGAAAATATACTAGTTTATGACTTAGGGTCTATGGGATTCCAAGGACTTTAAATGATTAACGCTGATAGCTAGGAAAACATAGTCACCTACTTTATGTTAATAAAAGTAACCTGTTATAGGGTTACTTAATCTGTTTGGGCCATTATTACGCCTAATTACTAGCTAAAGAATTGGACTATCTTGATTTTGGGTCTACCCTAGCTTTACGATGTGGGAGCTAAGTTTAACATTAGAAATTTAGAATTGATGATTGGGGTTAAAGAGCGTGGAGATGAAGTTATGTCTATTAAAGGGCCCTTAGTGGCTTTGTTAACCTGATAGAAAGTCATGCTTTGCCTAGCTAAGCCTGTAATCCTGGAAAAATATATTAGATAGGACAATGTGGATATGTCCCCTAACGATGCATTATCTAGCTTAGATAATGAGGATGATTTAAATAATTTAGAAAACTAAGTAATTTGCTATGACTTAGTTAAGTTGAAAAACTAAATCTAACAGCCTAGAGTAATACTTTAGAAGATTAGCTCTAAGAACTTCTATTTATTTATTTCTAGGCAAAACCCGTGGTGTGATTCTTAGGCCATGCCCCTCGAATTACCTGCCTTATCTTAGTATAGAAGGAATATTAGCTTGCTAGCTAACTTAGTCTTTACATATTTTTGTCTGAAGTGAATTTACTTGAAAATAGGGAGGAGTACTCTATAGGGTGGAGGACTAATGACATTAGAGAGATAACTTAATAGAATAAGGATGATTAGCCTAGACTAATTATAAAAGAGCCTTTGTTATTTCCATTTCTAACTTATTAGAGAATATAGAGAAGAGAGACTAACTAGGAGACCTTACTTAAGATAGTGTTAACGTGGTTTAAGGGTTATAGCGTGACCCTAGGACTACTAGTTCTAAAGCTAATGGTGAAGGAAGTTATGCGAACATTTTATACCTATAGAGACTTAAATGCTTTATCTATTACTAATATTCCTACGACAGACCTCTATATGCATATACCTTGACTAAAAGAAAATATGAAACCATAGGCCTAATCCCTAAAGAGGTAGTAGTTAGAGCCTTAAAGGTATTAGTTAAACTAACTAGTAACTAAAGGCATCTAGTCTAGGATATACAAGTACACTATGGCTACAAATGGAAAGATGTTAGACTAGTATGCAGAACTAGTGCTAGTTCCGAAAGACAAGTTAGACCCTTAGGCTAAGTAATGACTTATAGTTAACTATTCTTATGTTAAGGAGGATATGCTAGGAAGTTAGATACCTTTACTAGCTAAGGTTTATAACTAACTTTCAGACCCCTAGGTGAAGTCCTATAGTGTGTTTAATCTAAAGCACGCATATTAGTCAATACCTATAGCTACTAAGTTAAGATATGTGTTTGTATTTAATATCCTTAGATTTAGTTAGCTTTAACTATCCCATATGCCTTAAGGGTCTTAATCCACAGGATACACTATAACTAAGGTAATAAGGATAGCCCTTAGGCCTATCCTATTGCCTTACCCTAAGCCCTTATTAACCTTACCTTAAATACTAGGCGACTTAAACGCGCTAACTATATATATAGATAATATCTTCTATAAGTATACCTTATTTAAAAAATAGTAGTTATTTATTAAAGATTATTTATTACCTAGGTTGCTATAGACACTCTTAAAACTAAGTTTTAAGAAAGTATTCTTAGGTATAAAAACTATTATTATAGTTAGTTAGGTTTATAAAATCAGGGGGAAGATATATATTAAACCTAACTAAGTAGTAAAGCTAAGGGAGTGGCTAACTCCTATAAGCTAATTTAATATCTAATCATTCTTAGGATCCGTTAGCCCCTATAGGAGATGGATTAAGAATTACGCTAAAATTACCTGCCCCCTTAAC
The DNA here is from genome assembly GCA_019022495.1 of Epichloe hybrida. NCBI lineage: Eukaryota > Fungi > Ascomycota > Sordariomycetes > Hypocreales > Clavicipitaceae > Epichloe > Epichloe hybrida. The sequence goes on from JAFEKR010000052.1 coordinate 138,283, forward strand.
TAACTAACTAGAGATATAGGTTAGTAATAGGGAGATTCTAAGGCTCTATCCTTTACTATATTAAGGGATAAGGCCACCACCATTCTTAGTATATATAGGTATATATTTAACTTACTTACTTAGATATACTCTAATGCTAGTGGATTCGGAGGAGGGTATATGGTACTATAAGTTTAGGATAAAGTGCCTTATCCTATTTTATATAACTTATTCCTATTTACTAAGACTTAGAGGAATTATAGGACTTATAAACAGGAACTATACACTATTATTAAGTTCTATTATAAGTATAAGCATTTCTTTAAGTTAAAGCTAAAGTTAACTATTTTTACTAACCACAAGCCGCTTACTACTTTTATAACTGCTACTAGATATAAGGGTATTTATGCTAGATAGGTTATAGAGTTAAGGTTACTAAATATAGAAATCTACTTTATCTCTAGGAAGCGAAATACTATAGCAGACAGGCTATCCTACACTATCTTACCTTCTAATAATTATATAGATAACCTAACGGAATTTGGATTATAGGATATAAGCTAAAATTAGTAGATCTAGAAAGATAGAGTTAGTGGGTATAAGAAGATATTAAAGTCCCTAAAGATTACTAAGGATAAGAAAAGGCTTAAAGCCTACAAGGGAGTAAGCTAAAGTGTAAGGTAGCTAGAAGTCTTACTAGGGGCTGAAGTCTTATAGAGGAAGTATTTAAATAAACCTTAGTATACTAAAATAATAATATTCTTAACTATAGGGCAGTGCAAAGAAGGGAGTTATAACTATTATGTGATTTAGCGAATAATAGTAAAAGTATAGTAATATAAGCTAGAGGATAGGATCCTCTAGTATAAAGGGCGGCATGGTTATTAGCGTTGCCTAGTGTGAGAAGAGGTAACCACTACACTTCAAGGTACCTATAATACGTTAGGACACTTTAGGGTAAAGTTAACTTAATAAAGATTAACTCGGACTATATTTTAGCCTAGAATAGGGACTAATATTATAAAGTACATCCTAGGGTATTTACCCTATGCTTAACATACTACTTAAAAAAGAAAGGTACTAAATTAACCTATACTAGTGGACAAACCTTTCTAAGTAATAGGGATAGACTATATTAGACCTTTCCTAGAGTTAGAATAAAAGTTTAAGTATATACTAGTTATAGTAAATTACTTCTCTTGGTTTATATAGTTATTCCCTTATTATTTAATAGGCGCTATAAAGGTTATAAACTATCTAAGAGCATGGATAATAGGGTTATTACTTGCTCTAGAGGGGTTTTACACTAATCTAGAACTAGTATTTAGGTTAGCAAAACTATTAAGATTTCTAAAGGAAAAGGGAGTAAACCTAATTAACGCCCTAAGGTAGTCTTACAAAAGTGTTAGGCTAGTAGAAGTTATAAATCAGGTCCTATAAAGCGTGCTAAATAAGATAACTACTAATAAGAGAACCTAGGATCTCTAACTTCTAAAGGTATTAAAGGCATTAAATTATCAATATATTGATTTAATAGGTTATTCCCTTACGGAAGTTCTATATAGATTGACCTAATATGCAAAATAAGATCTGGCGACCCTCTTAACTCTATTAACAACACCTAGATAGTCTACTAAATTTCAGGAGCGTTTAAACTAGCTATTAGAGGATTTAGTTTAGGGAGATGTGGTAGTGTATTAGATAGGTAGCGTTAAAGAACGCCGCGAGATAGTGTTAATAGACAGAGAGGCTAAGGCTACTACCTAGAAGGCCTGTTATAAGCAATAAAGAGTAAAGCCTTTTAAACCTAGTGAGATAGTAATAGTAGCCTATGAAGGCAAACCTCTAAAGTTATAGCTACGTTAGTAAGGACCGTTTTGAATTAATAGTTAGGTTAGGTAAGCCTTATACTAGCTTATTAATTTAGATAAATCCTATATAAGGGGAGATCCTAGGTTAGGTTTCTATAAGAATATATTAAAAGCCTTTGTTCCTTAGACTAGCTACCTAAAAATATTATAGGAATAACTATTAATAGGGAGGATGAAATTATGATAATAAGAATAATAAGGGAGTTTAAGGGGGTGATGTAGTATTATTAATGAAGTTAGAATTATAGTGTTAAAAAAAAAAAGAGAGAGGAGGTAAGAAGGGGGAGCTAGGAGATCCAATGGGTATTAGGTATTAATAGGTAGGAAAAAGTGAGTTAAGGGTGAATGTTAACTAGCTAATGAATTAGATTGCTACTTCTGCCTTATTCTCTCTAATTTTACTATCCCTTACCTCTCCTCCTTTATTTTGCTTAATTACTTCTTAGAATTTACACTATAGATTAGTAAAGTTAAGAATAGTAGTTAACCCCTAAAGAAGAAAAAAGTATATATCTTTACCTAGAATCTATTACACTAATTATCTAACTATTAGAAATCATTAACTACCTGAGTTTTTCTTACCTTCTACTAGGCTCTCTAAGCTAAGCTTCCCCTTACTTATAGTAATTATAGAAGTTATAATTCCTACTAAGCTATTAGCAAAATAGCTAGAATTTATAAAGTAGGAGGTAGTAATACTAGCTAGAAAGAATGCTAATCCTAATAAAGTAGTAATAAGGAGGTAGCCTAAGTTTAAGGATTTAGGGTTTAAGGGGGATTTCTCCTACTTACTTACTAACTATCTTTATTAGAGGAGCGGGATATAAGCGTGAATTAATCCTAGTATTAAGGGAGTATTACTAGGATTAAAAGAGAACCTTCTAATAATTAAACATAAGGGCAAAGTTCTAGTAGAGATAATAAACAATATGGGGGGGGATAACCTATTTTCCACTATAGGTCTTTAGCTAGGAAAATGGTGTTATCTGACGCTAACTAACCAGTCCCTAGGTTTGTATAACCTCACCATAATGTTAATAGTGCAGAGTCCTAGTATAGGGAGTTCGCTACTAGTAAAAACCATTAGAGAAGGGAAAGAAGCAGTAGTTAAAGGGCTAAAATAAGTCTTTATTGGCTATTGCACCGATAGCTTACATCCTATAGTAGTCTAGATCTCTAACTAGAATCAGAAAGAAAAATTTAATACAACTGATGACCTTATGGTAGGAACATATTATAACCTAGTTATAGGTCAATGTGTTTCCCCTAGCCTTATTATCTTACACTAAGACATGCTTATTAGTGGAAACATAAGAGCTATTAAGGGTCTAGTGTAATTTGTGGTAGGCTAACCTTTAAAAGCCTAAATAACTAAAGAGTTAAAAAAGTTAGGGTTTAGGTGGAAGTCCCTGATAGAGAGGGGGACCTTAACTTTTAAAGCTCTATTAGATTAGTGTAAGCAGATTTGTAAATAGTTAATAATAGGAAGAATAATCACACTACTGTGCGCTTGTAGGAATAAGACTATTAATAGACTAACTAGCTTATTAAGGGAAAATCCTAGAGTGCTTAAGGATATTGCTTAGATGTAATAGCTAGCCCCTCACTATAATAAGGCCCTAGGATTTTTTCTAAGTGTATTTCCCCTTATAGCTATAATTAAATTTCCAGACTCTATCTTAAAGATGATAGCGGAATTTGTGGAAGTATACCCTTATAATATGTTCTATACTACGGGGTTGCTTATATCCCTTATTATCTAGAATAACCTGATTAATTCACTTACTAGAGGGACTAAGGTGTTTCCTAAGTTACCTAGGAAACTAGATAGGAAGGTAATCCTAGATGTGAACCTAGTTAGAGTTAAAGAGTTTTGTGTTTATTTTTAGCACTAGTTAAGGTTATACTATAACCTTTAACTTTTAAGGTTTTTATACTTATTTTAGAATATACTACTAATAATAGTAAGGGCTTATAAGGTAGTGGGAAATGCCATAAAGATAAAAAATATCCTTAAGGATAACGAAGTTTAATAGGAGCTAAGACTAGTAACCTTAAGGATAAAAAGCTTGCCCCTTATATTCTAATTGCCTTTAATCCCTTTATACCTACGGGATAATATCTATGGAGTGCTATATAGAACACTTGATTCTGGCAGGCTAGTGTAGGAGTAACTATTTATAATAGTGTAGGGCCTTTAGGCCTTAGGCTTCTTTTATTTACTTAGATTACTAACCTCCCTAGTAAAACTAATAGCTTAGTATATGTTAATCCTAAGGAGTTTTCTATGATAATACTATTTAACTAAAGCTATAATCTAAGAACTTAAAAATAACCTTTTATTTAGTTCTTACTACATAAGTATGGTTTAAATAGGGTTAAAGGATGGGAATGCTTTGCGTTAACTATGGAGAGTAAATTGGCCTATTATAATGGAGATGCTAGGCACACCTAATGTAGCTGGAAAAATCATGACTATGACTGAGGATAATAGAGGATTAGGCGACGCCCCCTTAGACCCCCTAACTAGGAAACTAGCTAATGGAAATAATAGGGAGATAGACCGTGCTTAGGGAGATAGGAAAACCCCTAGTAATAATAGGGCAAATAATACTAATAACCCTAAGGGAGGGAACTATAGAGCTAGTGATAAAGACAGAAATCATAAGAATAGGAAAGATAATAATGGCAGAGAAAATGACAGTTATAGAAGAGGTGAAGAGGGTGATAGCAATGAAGATCCAGATGCTAATAATAATAATAATACCTTAGGGAGAAAGCGAAAAAGAACTATAATAAATATTAGGTCTCTAAGGCCGCGACCCCTACTAATAAATCCATAACTACTACTAGAGTCCGGTAAGGGACTAGGAATATCCTTTAAGAGTAGACTGTTAACTATTATAATTATATCTGTCTAGGTTATAAGATTACTTACTAGTAAGTATCCTTATGGCCTTAGAAACATGTTTATGTTTAGTAATGTTTATAACATTAGATTGAACCCTGTTATGCTAAACCTAGCCTCCCCTCTAGTGTGTTACATATTTTAAGGCGATTATAATAGTGCTGAAATAACTAAGACCCCTCTTAGTAAGATGTTAGGACTAGCTGCATAATGACTGTTAATTTAGGACTTAAGGGACCTAATAAGATTGGCCATGGATTGTGGGATTACTATTACTCCTAACTTGTTTGTGTTTAATAAGCGTAAGCTTATGCTAAAAGGCACACCTAAGTTATCTAAAGTCTGAAATATAAGCCCTAAGAAATATAATAATATAGTAGTTATAGTTAAGCTTAAAGCTAAGGGCTAGACTACTCCTTAGGAGCCTACCCCTCTTATCCTACTGCCTAGAGTCGAGGTATTAGGGAACTAATTTAAACTTCTTCTAGAGAAACCTATTTCTAGTTATATAATAATACTACTAAACCTATAGTCCTTGTAGATAAAAGGCTTAAAGGCCTAGCTTCTTGAGAATTAGTAGAGATATAATAAAGGTAAGGTGCTAGCTATTAAAGTGCTTGTAGGAATTTTATTTGCATATCACCTATTGTGCGTCGCATTAGCGAAGCTAAAAGAATTGATTAATATATGCAAAAATGGCATTGATAATGTTAAGACTAGGGGACTAAACCCCGCTAAGTTAAAAGAACTTAGTAACACTCTTGCCTATACTTTAGATAAAAAGAAGGAAGAAACCTTAATCTTTAAAGGATGTTTTAAATCCTAAATACTTAAGTAAAGTGGGCAAATAGCTAATAGTTACTTAACTCTTTAGGCTAATATCTTAGGAAGCCACTAGTCTAAGGATTCTAACTATACTAAAAGAATTACTAGACTTATATTTAATATTAGTAGAGGGCTCCCTCCCTTATAATATCTAGGGCGGATTAAGGCATTAAAACAATTGTAAGATAATTTAAGAGGTTTAGATAAGGCACTAAGGTGTAATTATTTGTTTACAGAAGTTATAAGGGTTTATAAGGACTTAATCATAGGGTTTTCTAGGGAGCGCAATAGCTTAATAACCCTAGAGGAGATTAAGGTGATAATGGAAGGTCCTGTTGTGGTTAAGGACTGAAGGGTTGATTGATTGCTTTGAGAAATGATTGCTTTATTATATTTTCCTTTTCTTCTTTTCTTTTTATATAGTTAGGGTAACTATCTTATGCTAGTGGATGAGTAGGAGGGGGGGAAGGTGCGAGGCACTGACCCACCCTCTGGCTTAAAAGCCACATAGAAAAATTTTCATTGGAAGGGCGTGGCCCTTCAATTATTATCAGAGACGAGCTATGAATCAATAAAAAGTTTGTTTTGATCGAATCCGTCTTTTTATGGCGGCAATTCACTACTCCGCCGAGGCCCTCGCCAGCAATCAGACCGGGGGCAACGTGAAAGGCGTATGTACATGTCAGAGTTCTTTTGGGAAGTACATACTCCGTCCCTCCTCCACCACCAGGCAGGCAGTGATGGCGATACCGACAGCCAAGCAGTTGGGCAGGGCCAGCTCCTCCTCGGGGACTTCCGTTCTCCACACGCAAGGGTAGGCGAACATGAACCCAGCGCGCCGCCACAGGTCGAGCATCCGTGACACTGTCAGCCCGTGGTGATGTCACCGTGTACCAGCTGGGGGGTTTGGACGAAGCTTCGGTCGACGGCACCGCCATAGATGCTATCGCCAGGACGGCGAAAAGGACTCGCTCGTATTGGAAATGGCAGGCATGACATGAAGACGGGTGTCGGTCTCCCTGAGCCATCCAGGGACCTGTTGGTCAGGGGTGGCGAAATCCGCGAGGAGACTCGAGTCCTCGTCCGGTTTGGCGGCAGTGGCAGTACTAAGAATTGTGGAGTGATTTTGGTGGCAAAGAGCGATGAAAAGAGAAGATAATGTGGAATTGCTATCTAGGAATTTAACAAGGCAAAAGGAAGCTATTATAGCTTTAAATCTATAAGTAATAAATTAAGGTCTTTAAGTAAAGCTTGCAATGAATTATAATAGCAAACGCAATTATAAACGCGATGCGGGAAGATATATTATTAAACAAAGAATCTGACGATGTAATGCCTAAGGCTGCGATGTGAGGCTATGATTCTTAACACTGCCCCTAGTAACATATCTAGCTAATAATAAAAGGAAGAAAGGAAAAAACAGAAAATAAGGCTATCTATAAGTCCTCTAAAGAATCTTCTTTTATAAAGTCCTTTGCCTTTATTATCCAAAGAAGGCGGACGAAATTATTATGTTTAACGCGTTCTAGACCCTTTATAAATCCGTTAGTAATCATTTCTTCTATACTAATTTATTAAAGATAAAATTCCCCTTCGCGGGCTTTCTATATAATCCATTTATACTATAGATTAATATAATAAGTATATCCTTTATGCTTCTTATTAAGCATATTAGCTTTAGCATTTTAGCTATCTATAAAAAGAAGCAATAGTTATAATTACTTAATCCTAAAGTTATTAAGTAGCTTAGTAATCTATACTATTAAGAGACTAGTTAGCGTAAGGTTAATAAATTCTACCTCTATTAAGCTAAGAGCTATTAGAGTTTGTTTCTTTAATTACTATAGAATTAATCCTCTAGCTAGTATTACAATATAACTAGTAGTTAATCTTCTAGTATCTAGATTATTAGTAAGCGAAGCATTACTATAGCCCTTCACCTAAAGCATAGATTTAATATTTATAGTAGTTAATCCTCTAAGAACAATTCCTAAATTATCTACTTCTATAAGGTATTACTAAAGATAATTCTAAAGGTTTACATGCACTTGCTTTAGCATAGAATTCGCACCATAAAGTTAATTAACTATAAACGTAATGTTAGGTTACGTAAATATAGAAAGCTAGTTAAAGCTTCCTATTCGCTTTACCTAATCTAAAAGGTTATAGACTATATTAAGTTCCTTCTAGTTAGCTAGTATTATAGTCTTTAGAAGCTAAGGAACCTTTATTATATTAAGGTTCTTAATATTAAATTTCTTTATAATGCTTTATATATAAATCTTTTGATGCAAAAGCATTGTTTAGTTAGATTAATTACGAATAAATTTAATACTAAGGAATAGTTTAATATCTCCTAGGTGCTTTAATTTATACTATTTCTATAGTTTTTTAATAATAGTTATAACAATCACAAGGGTCTTTCCTATAATAATTATGTTATTTACATACAAAAGAAGGATAACATTATTACGTTAAAAGATATAGAGTTTGCTTAATAATTAACAAAAGCCCTACTTTTTAAGTTCCTTAGTAATATTATCTAACTACTAAAGAGAAGAGGGAGGTAAACTATAGAGAGCTCTATTAAGCTTATAGACTCTAGTTATGCTATTAGAGTAGCTATAAGGTTATCTAATGTAAATATCTCCTTGCGCTTTGGCGTTAAGAAAGGTATTAATAATATTATATTATTACTAATTATAATTAAGGATTGCAATAAGTGTATAGAAAACTCGTAAGGAAACCAAGTGCATAACTACTATATAAAGGTCTTTGTAATTAAATACCTCTGGATTTTAGTTTCCTCTTATAACCTATCTTGCTTTTACGTATAGTTCCTTATTAATTAAATACTTAACTATATAAACCTATTAACTATTAAAGATCTTAGTATCTTTAGGAGTAAATACTAGGTCCTAGCTGTTCTTTTCGTAGATCTTAATAAGTTCTTTTTTCTCTATAGGTCTCTAGAAGCTATAATAGTTATTTATAGCTTTAGCCTTAAACTAATTAGACAGAATCTTAATCTTTATATTAGCTACACTAGCTGCTTTAATTATAAGAAAGGCATATAAGGTAATTATCTTCTTTACTTTATTATTATATAGGTTGTTGTTATAGTAATAAATTACTAGGTTTAATTAGCAGGAGCCTTAGGGAAAAGCCTTCTTCTTACTAGAAGTTATAATATTAAGATAATCTTAACGTATATTAAATTAAAGCTATTATCTTAGGGTTTTAGATTCGGATTCTAGCTATTAGCGCAGAATGTTATTATTATCTTTAGCTTCTTTATCTAGAAAGGCTCTAGGTTAATACCTTAGTAGCGTTACGTCTTTACCCTTAATTTACTATTATTAGCCTCTTATAAGGTTCTCTTGTTATAGAGGGCTTTTAGAGGGTATTAGGAGATAGCTCTATGGTTTCTTTAGTAAAGGAGAATTATTATCCTCCTTAAGAGAGTGGTAATTATTATTTGTTTCTAAGGTGTTTAATTAGCTTTCTGCAAAACAAACCTTCTTCTTCTTTGTGTGTAAATAAGAATTCTCTTGTGCTATAGGTAGGATGTTAATAATGCGTTATCCCTTGTTAGTAAAAGAGAGATTAATTAGATCCGTAATATAAATAACTTCATTATTCTTAAATTCAGTACGGGCAGGCATGTCTCTTTTATTAAAACGAACATCCCTTGTATAAATAATTCTCTAATCTTTAGGGATCTAAACCTTATAAAAATAATATTTAGGGCTATCCATGCCTACTAGTTAACCTTTCTTAGCTCTTAGTGCTATCTTCTAGGATTAAACACGCTGTTTATTAGGAATTTGTACGTATATAATACATCCCTATATTCATAAATTACGAATTAAGGCTATATTATTAAGTCTAAGGGTTTTAAATAAGGCTTATTAAGGAGATTGATTATTCTTATTACTGTAAGTAGGTAATAGATTAGTGATTTTAGCTATATACTTTATAGCGTATAGCTATAGAAGTTCTAGTAATTTAGCTTTAATTATTAAGGCTCTTGCTGTCTTTATGAGAGTTTGACTAGCGTATTTAATAATGCCTTAATAGGTAGGAACGTATGGCATGCTAGTCTGAAGGATAATTCCTTCCTTCTAATAATAAGCTTTAAACTTCTCTCTAAGGAATTCCGTTACGTTGTTAGTATAGAAGTATTTAATAGTAAATCCGCTACTTGTGTTCTTAATAGTAGTCTTCTAAGCCTAAATTACTTTAACTACACTAGATCTATTAACTATTAGAATTACCTAGTAAAAGCGTGTGTGAATGTTAATTATATGTAAAGTATGCTTTTTCCCTCTAAACCCTTTAGGTTTATATTTAATAAAGTCCTAGAAAACACGCAAAAGAAAATTCGTAGTATTATTTAACTCCTCTTAATGAATTATTTAAGGGGCCTTTAATAATAGGCAAGCTAAGCAATGGAAGTTAATTATAGAGGTAGGATTTACAGAGATTCTTGCTTCTTTGCATGCAAGTAGGATTTATTCCTTCCCTACGTGACTAAGTCTCTTATGCAAAAGACTAAATTTAACTCACTTAGTGACTAATTTGCTTATTAATACCATAAAGTTATAATAAGGTTTCTCCTCTTATATAACTAGTGTAGAAACATTTAACTTCTAGTTATACTTTCTAATAACTAAGCTATTAGATATTAAGATTAATTAGTCTTTAAATCTATCTATAATAACTTCTCCTTACTTAAGAAGTCCTAGTAAAATTATATTAACTTTAGCCTTTAGTGCGTATTAAGCATTTAGAAAGTCTAGATATCCTTCTCTAATAGGGATTATCACATTACTAATTCCTTTAACTATAAGTTTCTTGCTATTACTAGCTGTTATTAGCTTAGCATTAATATTAGTGTTTAAATAGGTAAACCATTTAGTTAAATTAAACATATGTGTGTTATATCTAGTGTTAAGGATATAGTTCTCCTTAGTAAGGTAATTTAATAGCGTTTAAAATAAATAGTCCTAATTAATTACTATAAGAGTAAGATTACCTCTAGCGCTTATGATGTCTAGGGAAGCCATAGTCTTAGCTGTTATAGCTATATTAGCTTTCTTCTTTATTAATTTAGGCATCTTTTCTAGATAAAGCTTCTAATAATTGTCCTTTAAATAGATTAGTCTTCCTAGGGAAATTAAATAACTATAATCTAGCTTCATAGCCTTAGAGGTTTTATTTCTCTTCTTCTAACCTTTATCTTTAGATTTTAAATTGTTATCCTTGTTATTCTTCTATTACTACTGCTAGGTACTAAAGTTAACCTTTAACTCCTTCTAAACCTTATTAGCTTTATATATTAAATAATAAAGCATATTTTCCTTTGTAAGTTCTAATTTAAAGAATTCTTTAATCTTCTAGGTGTTATGGATTTTAGGTATTAAGTCTTTAATTACTTTAATCATTTGTTATACCTAAATAATATTAGGAATCTTCTTAATCTTATAAATGCAATTCTAAAGGTTTTGGTAGTAGTCTAGCTAAGCTCTTATTATAGTAAAATCAGCCCTCTTTAATTAGGAGAATTACTATAAAAGCAGAGCATTGTTGTATTGTATTGTATTGTATTTTTTGGCCCTTCGATGTATTGTATTGTATTGTATTGCCCTATGTATTGTATTGTATTAAAAATACAATGCAATACAATACAAGACATACAATACAATGTATTGTTAGGGAAAATTAAAAGTGGGGTCTTATATAAATTTATTATATAGTAGTTTCTTTAAGTAATCTAATTATAGTAACCTTATTTTTATATATAATTTAGTTATTTATTTAAAAATCTATAAAGTTTTAGCTTATTTAGAAAAGTAAGCTTATTTTGAATACATAATATCTTAGTAATATTATTTTATATCTAATTTAAAGAATGCTTTTTTCTTAATATATTAAGGGTCTTCCTATGCTTACATCTATTTTCTATAATTTATTATAATTATTTATTATATAAAAATACATTATAATACAATACAATACAATACATTACAATACAATACAATACAATACAATACAATACAATACAATATATTGTTAAAAAGGTAAGGTAGTATATATACTTATTATATAGTAGATTTTTCATATAATCTAAATAAGATATCCTTAAATTTTTATACTATTTAGGTATTTAGTTATAGAATTATAAAGTTTTAGCTAATTTAGACTATTAAGCTATATATATATATAGGGTAGCTATAAATAGTATTATCTAGGCTTAACTTATAGTAATATTTATTCTCTATATTTTAAAGGTTAATTTATCTTTCTAGATTCTTTTTAAGATTTACTATATATTTTAATATAGTTTTTTTACTTTAAATATAATATTTACCCTAAAGAAATAATTTATAATTCTAAATAAATAAGATTAAAACTCTAATAAAAATATACTTATATATATAAGGAATTTATTATAAAGAGAAAATTAATCCTTATTTAATAAATGCTTCTTTTACTATTAAACTATTTTATTATAATTATAATAAATTATATTAGCTTTTAACCTTCTTTAAACTAAAAGAGAAGGAAAAAACCTAGGAAAAGTTTATAAAGAAAGGTTAAAATATTATATAAAGAATAATTATAATATATATACTATTTTTTTAATATTAAGTAAATAAATAAATAAGCTTTAAAAGTAAGTTTAATTATTTATACTACTTTTAGCTTACTTACTTAGTTATAAAGTGTTTTTAAAAGTGGATCTAAAAGTGGGTCCTATTAGTTATACTATAAACCTAGTATTATCTCTTTACTTAGTTATATAATTCTAGCTAAAAAAACATATATACAGAAGTGGGTCTAAAAGTGGGTCCTATTAGTTATACTATAAACCTAGTATTATCTCTTTACTTAGTTATATAATTCTAGCTTAAAAAACATATATACAAAAGTAAGTCTAAAATAGGCCTCATGTCAGGGGCACGGAGGCTAGGGAGTCACGGATAGGACGGTCACATGATGGAGCCCTTGGATAAGCCCTAGATCGCACAGATAACTAAGTAGCTGCTAGGTAGCCACGTACACGTAGTAAGGTATTTAGATAAGGACTGCCTATAAGAGTTATAGGAGGTTAGAGTTTAAGACCTTTATACACTAACCCCTAAGTAGTAGCTCTCTAGCTATAATTAAGAGTCTTAGCCTTTACTCTATTTATATCTCCTTTACTATAGTTATAATAAGTTAAACTCTTAAACCCTTTTAGAAAAATAAACCATTAGCTAGATTTAAATACAAAGGAGCTATAGGATATTTACTTAGAATACACTTACACTACCTAGTAAGAAAGCCCTAAACCTATAGCGCTTAAGTAGTAACCTAAACACTCTAACTATAGAATATAATAAGGTATAGTAAATACTACCTAACTAATATAGTAACCCTAGATCTAGAAACAATAACAATTTAGACTAGCTATAGAGGTAATATAAGGTTACATAAGCCTAGCTATATAATACCTGCTTAAGATAAGAGATCTTAGAAATAGAAGCATAGCTTAAAGAAATAGAAGCAGACCTATAATTAGCTAGATTAGGTAGAAGACCTATAATTACCCCTTAGATAGACGCACTAATAAATCCTATATTCCTAGGTTTCCTACCTAATAGTAAGTTTATAATAAGCGTGTACCTATAAAGCTTTGTTAAGATATAGTATAAGGTGCTTATGTATAAGGGAAACACTTATAAGAATTTATAGGCATATTTATAGGATTTAAATATACTATTTTAGCTAGACCTAAGAACCTTCTAGGATAATAAAACAAAGATAGTGTATACTAGTAGCTACCTAGCTAATAACGCAAAGTAATAATAGATGTGTCACGTAATAGTAAATAGGATAGTTAACTATGTAGCCCACACCTAGGATGGATTTGTGTCTTAGCTAAACACTAGCGTAATAGATAAAGATGTAAGGTGCTTAGAAGCTACTAGGATGCTACTAAACCTTAGGTAGAAGTATGATTAATCTTTCTAATCTTTCCTAAGACTCTAGATAAAGGTAGAAGCTAAATTACCTAACTAGATCCCCTTATATCTAAGGATAGTAATATTCCTAAATAGCTTAAATAACACTATAAGGTAGTATATAGTTAGCTAAGAGTTCCCTATGTCTTAGAGCTACCTATAGGGCTAAGGTAAAAAAGCTAAAGTTATAATAATATCTATAACAAAGAATTACAATAGAAGCTATAATAAAGAAGGTAGGAATAATAAAAGATAATGCTCTAGCTCCCCTATAGATAATTTATAGCAAGGTTCCTAATAATAGGGTATAGGCCGGAAGCTATTTAAGTGCTATAAATGTGGTAGCCCTAGATATAGTTCTAATAGATATAAAGCGGCGGATTACTTAATTTATAAGAGTAATAAGTATATTACTAAGAAGTATAGAGATAGTAGTAATAAATCTTTAGACCTAAATAAAATTCTATTTAATTTAGTGTGGGCCTAGGATAATAGTCTTACTATAGAGAAACCTGTGAATAAAAGAATAAGGATGTAGGTATCCCTATAGTAAGATAACTACTAGTTAGTAGTGCTAGCGCTATTTAATATAGAAGTGGAATATTTAATAATTTACCCTAAGCTACTATTAAAATAGGACTAGAAGAATATAGTAAAAGCAGAGGTAATACTAGAAAGCGTAAGTAGGAATAAGATCTTACACTAAGGAATTTTGCGTAAACTAGTTAAGGTAAAGGATAGTATAAGCTATATAAAGGTCTGCTAAGTTAGCTACTATATTACTAATACTAGAGAAGGAATGCTCCTAGGAATAGACTAGACCCTAGAGTATAAACCTATGGTAATGGATTAGAAGTAGGGTTTTTAGAGGTTTTTAATAACTAAAGAACGCATTATATTTACTTTAGGCAAGTAATAACTATATAAGGTAGCGAAGTAGTTTTCTATTATGCTATTACTAGTATTACTAAAAGTTAGAATAGTTAAACCTAAAGTAAAAGAGGGGGATACTAATAAAGTTTTATTAATAGATAATATACTAAGTAACAACCTAACTTGTAATATAATTATAGTAATAGCGGAAGGTAATATCTAGCCCCTAAAGAAAAAGAAACTTAGAAGCGTGATAGCGCTCTAGGCAGTGTTTTATAAGGAGCTAGTAGTGTCTATACAAGAAATAGACAGTAACGCACCCTAATAGTAGATCCTAGAGGAGTATATAGAATTTGCAAATATATTCTTAAAAGATCTAGCTAGTAAGCTTCTAGAACTTAGGGGCTACACTTATGTAATTAAATTAGAAGAAAGGAAATAGCTACTATAGGGACCTATATATAACCTAGCGGAAAAAGAGCTAGAGGTACTTAGGGAGTACCTTATAAGTATATAGGAAAAAGGATAGATTAGAAGATTAACAAGCCTAGCTAGAGCCCTGATTTTGTTTGTCCCGAAAAAATCAGGGAAATTAAGGCTTTATGTGAATTATAAGGGTCTTAACAGGATTACCATTAAGAATAAGGCCCCCTTACTATTGATCTCCGAAATTCTTAATTAACTAGTAGGCGCAAAAGTCTTTATGTCTTTAGATCTTTAAGAGGCGTACCACTAGCTACGTATCCACAAGGGTAATAAGTAGAAGATAGCGTTCTAATGCCGCTATAGGCATTTTAAGTACCTTATTATACCATTTGGATTAGTAAACACGCTAGCCACTTTTTAGGAATATATTAACAACGCGCTCAAGGGACTTATAGACAAATTTTACATTGTTTACCTTAATAATATCCTAATATATAGCAGCGACCCTATAAGACACATAGAGTATATTAAAAGGGTGCTAGAGCGACTTTAGGACACAGATCTCTACGTTAACCTTAAGAAGTACTAATTTTTAGTATTATAGGTAAAATTCCTAGGGTTTATTATATCTAAAAAAGGCATTAAGATAGAACTATCAAGGGTTAAAGCTATTATAACCTAGCTAATACCCTATAGCGTGTTTAATATTTAATTATTCCTTAGGTTCATAGGGTTTTACTAATACTTTATAAAATAGTATAGTAGGGTAGTAGTCCTACTAATAAACTATCTAAAGGGTATTTAACTAGTAGAGTTTAAGCTAGAGCCTAGTAAACTCATAGCGTTTAAAGAACTCTAAAAGAAGTTCTAGAAGGCACTAATCTTAGTATACTTTAACCTACTTTATCTGCTAAGAGTAGAGATAAATATATCTAGTTATGTAATTAGAGCTATACTTATAATATTAGTGCTAGGTAGCTAGCACCTAGTAGCGTATTTTTTAAGGAAGTTAACTAATATTAAGCTTTACTACTTAACCTTAGACACTAAGTTATTAGTAATCTAAGAGGCGTTTTAGGCCTAGAGATATTACCTTACGTATTTAACTTACTAGATTACAGTTATAACAGACCACCTTAATTATAAGTACCTAGCTATAAAGCCAAAGCTATCTAGTAGGCAGGTAATAGCATTAGATAAGCTCTGTCTATTTAATTTTAGGATTAAATATTATGCAAGTAAGCTAAACCCTACTAATACCCTATTAAGAAAAGCAAATTATATTAGCAAGGAGCGTAGGGCGGAGGCTATGTCCTTATAGCTACCTAACTTCTTAGCTAAGTTTATAAATACTAAGCAGCAAGGGCGCTATATATGTAATAGTGTAGTTACAGGCCCTAAGGTTACATCCCTTAGCGTAGTTAATAGTTTATTGCGAGATTACTGTAAGGGCTATTCTAGCCTCTAGGGTTTTAAGAAGATATAACTTAATTATATTATTAAGGAACCTAATAGTCCTGCAAAGCCTATAAGTAGTACGCTAACTAGGTCCGCTAATTGTAAGCAGTGAGGTCATGCCTTATCTGTGTTATTTAATATTTCTATAAGTCTAGTAAGCCTGTGGGTTAGGAGTCTGGCTAGGTTAGTAGTTAGCAAGCAACGTAGGCGCCCCCTTAAAATACCACTTAGCTATAATTTATCTATAAGTCCAAAAGCACACTATAAGCTAGCTACTTATAGTGGTGTTATAGTAAGAATATAGGTAGTCTAGTAAACCTCTTCTAAGTTTATGCATAACACTTATCCTAAGTACATAGAAT
The DNA here is from genome assembly GCA_019022495.1 of Epichloe hybrida. NCBI lineage: Eukaryota > Fungi > Ascomycota > Sordariomycetes > Hypocreales > Clavicipitaceae > Epichloe > Epichloe hybrida. The sequence continues at coordinate 154,994 of JAFEKR010000052.1, forward strand.
TAGAGACTCTAATTTAAGTTGCGTTATTTTAAGCATAGCAAGGTAATAACTTTGCTATAGGATAGAGGAAGCTACTTAAGAGTAGTAACCTAGAAGCGTTATAGATATAGTCTATTAGGCCCTCTAAGCTATTAATATTTAAGAATAAAGTTTTTATTCTAATAGGTATAAGGAAGGAAGTTCTAATGCTTACTTATAATAACCTAGTAGTGGGCTACTAAGGAGTTAGCAAGACCCTTTGCTAAATTACAAACTAGTACTACTAGCTATTAATAAAGAAAGACACTAAGTTATATGTGTAAACTTACATAAGCTATTAAACTTTAAAGCTAAGGCACTACAAACCCTACGGCAAGCTAGTAGCGCTACTAGTGCCTAATTAGCCTTTTTAAGAATTATTAATAGACTTTATTATAGGGCTACCGCCCGTGAAAGACGTAAACTAGACTTATAATGCAATCTTAGTTATTATAAACTATTTTATAAAGTATAGTATCTACATCCCTATTTTAACGCATATAACTAGCAATAGGTTAGCTACTATATTCTTAGAGTATGTTTTTAGGGATTATAGCACTCTAGAGGGTATTATTATAGACTAGGGTTTAACTTTCACTAGCAGGTTTTAGATAACTTTCTGCTACCTTATTATAACTAAGCAGCAACTAAGCACCGCGTTCTACCCGTAGATAAATAGTTAAATAAAACGTCTAAACTAAGTTTTAAAGTATTATTTAAGAGCCTTTGCTTGCTTTAACTAAACTAATTAGGCTAATAATCTTTTAATAGTATAGTTTGCGTATAATACGAGCGTCTATTTAACTTATGGCTATACCCTAGCTAAGGTACTACAAGGCTATAACCCTAGGGGACCGCAGCAAGTGGTTACGAATATTCCTATAGTAAATAACTAAGTAGAAACTTATACTATTACGCTAAGAGATAGACACATAGTAATTAAGTAGCTTCTAAGTAACTTATAAGTCTAGTACGTAAAGCATTATAATAAGAAGCAGACCCTAATAAAGTTTAATATAGGTAACTATGTTTTATTATTTATAAAGAATATTAACTTATAGTAACCTAGTAGGAAGCTAAGTGTAAAGTACCTAGGCCCTTATAAAATCAAAAAGGTAATTAGTACCTACGGACTTGCGTATTAATTAAGGCTACTACGTAGAACATATTTACATAATATTTTTAACGTTACTAACCTTAAACTATTCATAAGGAACCTATCTAGCGTAAAAGACACGTCCTTGCTACAAGAGAACGTTACAAATAATAAGTAGGAGTTTAAAGTTAAGAGAATTATATTATATTAGTATAACAGGAGACGTTAGAAATACCTAGTTAAGTGAAAGGGCTATAATACTTTAGAAAATTCTTAGGTAAAGAAAAGAGATTTTGTTATAATAGATATTATTAAGGATTACAAGTAGCAACTAAGCAGCTAGTTCGCAAACACAAAGGTGTATTCAATAGAGTTTAGATAGTAGTAGCAACATATAAAGAAAAAAAAATCCAGATAATTTCTTAGATAACCTAACTCGTAGCTACTTCGCACTAATCACTCCATTAATACGTTAGGCACCTAACCCTTAGTAGTCCTACCTATACTAATAGAGGCAGAGGATTTATCCTTATTATTAGAAAAATCCCCCTCTCTATATACATATATATAAAGCTTGCTAGGAAGGTCTAGCGGCCTAACACAAGCAGGAAGTGCGGATATATTAGTAGTAAGCTACTAGTAAGTTAGTAAAGCTATAAGCTAAAGCATAGGAGTACGTATAAATAGGAGGTTTTACGTAATAAAACACAAGCTATTAGAAATATCTATCTAGACTTCTAGATTAACAGTATCACTAAGTAGTAACATAGTAACTCGTTCATTAGCATTAGCCTTACGTACAACTTTTACTATAAGCTACGCTTACCTCACCTAACTACGCTTATTAGCATTTTTAGTGGTTAAGAGCGTATTATAAAGTTTATATTTTATGTGTATTAAATACTAGCAGTATATTAGTAGTAACTAAGTTATAGAAATAAGGGATACGTATATTATTAAGAAAGTATAGATTATTATTAGAATTACTATAAGCATTAATATGCTTAAAGAGCGTATAGTATAACTAGGTAAACTAAGCAGGACACTAGTAGTGTATTAGTATACGTATTAGTAGTAAGAAAAGGGAGGATATACCCTAAAATAGTCTTTATTATTTTACAAACAATATGCGCATTTTATTAAGTTACTTATATAAGTTAGTAATAACCTATAGTAAGATAGTAGTGAAGTTATACTTAGGGAATTAGTACACTCTATTAGGATAGATTTGCCCTCTATAAGATATTATAGCTCCGCGCTATTACTATCTTTAGGAGTAATTACCTATATTACTACTTACTATATATAGTGTATATAAGGAATTTTTATTTTACTAGCACTACTAGCTATAAGTTAGTAAGGTAAGCACTAGGGGGATATAAATATTATACTTATATAGAAATTTTAGAAGCTAAACATTTCTTACTAGGAGACTTTATAAGGGATAGTATAGGAGTTTTTACACTAAGGGGAGGTAGTAGTAGTAAAGTAATTACTTATGTTAAAGATATTATTAACTACTAGTAAGTTAGTAATAATATACTATAAGAAACTTATAGGTAAAAGGTAAGAAACTAATATTTTAGTGTTTAAGAGGATTTAAATATTTTAAATAAGAATAGATATAGATAATAAAGTAACGCTATAGGATATTAGTAACTACTATAAGAGAAGCTATAAAGCTACTAGTTTATAAGTAAGGGTAACTTATAATACTAAGGGAGGATGTAAAAGGAAGAAAAAGTATATAGAAGTAGGGGAAAGTAAGCCTCTTTTATATTAGCCCTAGACCCCTAAGTAATTTACATACTATGTGTAGCTAATCTAGGAATTATAACATTTATAGTTATAGCCACTACTAGTAGATACACACGCTAGCTACGAACTCCTAGTAAGATTAATATAATATTCCTAATATTAGATAAGAAGTTATTTATTTTAAATAGCATGTATTACCCTATCTATTTAACCTAGTTATAAAACTTAACACTAGTAGTCTACTTACTTAGCGCTAATAACTTATTAGATAGAGGCATACATATTAGAGGTAATAAAGCAGCGAGTGTGTAACTACCTATAATCTAGCAATTATAAGAAGGGCTACCTAGACCCCTATAATATCTATCTTACTATTTAAAGCGGACGTAACACTACGCACTAATAGTATAGCTAGTAACATAAATATTGCCACGGGTTATACATAGTAAACACACACTAGCTAAGTAGCTCTTTATAATTAAGGATGATTATATATTAGGGGGGTAGTATATTAGGGGCATAGAGGCTAAGAAGTTATAGATAGGATAGTTATATAATAGAGCCCTTAGATAAGCCCTAGATCGCATAGATAACTAAGTAGCTACTAGGTAGCCACATGCATGTAGTAGGGTATTTAGACAAGGACCGCCTATAAGAGTTATAGGAGGTTAGAGTTTAAGACCTTTATGCACTAACCCCTAAGTAGTAGCTCTCTAGCTACGATTAAGAGTCTTAGCCTTCACTCCGTTTATATCTCTCCTACCACAGTCGTAACACCTCATTAGTTACACTATAAACCTAGTATTATCTCTTTACTTAGTTATATAATTCTAGCTAAAAAGAAATATATATAAAAAAGTAAGTCTAAAAGTAAGTCTTATTAGTTATACTATAAATATAGTAATCTCTTTGCTTAGTTATATAATTTTAGTTTAAAAGAGAGAAATATACTTAAGTAAGTCTTATAGTTATATTAGGACTTACTTTTTATTAGTATAAAATTATAAATAGTATAATATTAAAAAACATAAAAAAGAAAGGAATTTTATTTTATTAATATTTTAAAAACCCTTTAAACACTAAATAACTAAAAAGTCTAGCTTTTTCTATAGTAATTTACTTATAAATACTTATATTTATATTATATTTATTTATTACTTATTTATTTTAATTAAACTTTAACACTTATAATATTTTTAAGTTATATAAGTTATATAAGTAATAAAAGTAATATATATATTATAATAATATATATAAGCTATTATAAGCTATTATAAGCTATTATAAGCTATTATAAGCTATTATAAGCTATTATAAGCTATTATAAGCTATTATATTAACTATATATACTTATAATTAAGGAATTTACTTAAAACTAAAAAAAAGAAAAAAAAATACAAAACAATACAAATAATACATGTATTGTATTGTATTGTAAAATTTTGGATGTATTGTATTGTGTAATGTATTGTATTGTATTGTATTGTCAATCAGAGCTTTGCACTACACTACACTACATACTACACTACACTACACACTACACTATAAGAGATTTTTTTTACTACACTACACTACATGTAGTATTTTGTAGTATTTGTAGTATTTATGATTTTTATTAATATAATTACTTATAATAGCTTATAATAGCTCATAATAGCTTATAATAGCTCATAATAGCTTATAATAGCTTATAATAGCTCATAATAGCTTATAATAGCTTATAAAAGCTTATAATAGCTTATAAAAGCTTATAAAAGCTTATAAAAGCTTATAATAGCTTATAATAGCTTATAATAGCTTATAATAGCTTATAATAGCTTATAATAGCTTATAATAGCTTATAATAGCTTATAATAGCTTATAATAGCTTATAATAGCTTATAGTTTATAAGATTTAATAAGACCCACTTTAGACCCACTTTTATTAAAATCTCTTTTTACTTAGTCTTTACTATAGAAAAAACATAAAAGCTATTTATAGTAAAAGGTATAACTAATAAGACCCACTTTTGGATCCACTTTTATGAAAATCTCTTTTTACTTAGTCTTAACTATAGAAAAAACATAAAAGCTATTTTTAGTAAAGGGTATAACTAATAAGACCCACTTTAGACTCATGTGAGGCCCCACTCACAACACGGGTGCACCCTGCTAGCGCACCACGCTGTAGGGCTAGGTCTACGTGACACTAGCGAGCCACTAGCTATAAGTTAGTGACTCGCACGCATAACACACTTAGACCTAGTAAGCTTTAGTTAATATACGAATGCCCCTATACCTCTTGCCTAGCTATCCCTTTATTCTTATAATTCTAAAGCTTCTCTTACTAGCTACCTAAGAGTAATATAAGGGGGAGAATAACCTAATCCACTAGAACTATACTACGTATTACTTAGGATTAGCTAGATAATAGTAATACTATAGCTAGGGATATGCTATATTCTATAACCTTATCTAAAGCTATACCCTTTACTATAGTAGTAGAAGAGATAGTGGTTAGAGAGTAAATTGCCTAGCTTAAGTAACTTAAGGAACTATAGGATTAAGAAAAGGAGCTTACTAACTTAATATAATCTTATAGAGGACTAGCAAAAAGGGGCTAAAAGGATAGCTTATCCTTAAGCCTTAGTAGCTAAGAAGTTAAGGTTTAAATATTACAGAACTTTAACACCTTATAAACCTATAGAAGTATAAGATATAGCTTAATAACCTTAACTATACCTTTAAGGGGGTAAAGAAGAAGTATTACTAGGATAACTAAAAGATTCTCTTTATACTTAACTATATATATATAAACTATTAGGCTAGATAGGACTAATACATTAAAGAATAACTAGCTAATAGTTAGGATTATCCTAAGGATAACTAGGATAAGTTCTAAGACTAGACCCTTATGCTACTTAAAGACTCTGTAAGTTATAATGTATAAATAGCTATGTAGCTAGAAAACGCGAAGTAAAAGGAGGGCTAGAGTTCTATTAAGTTTAGTATTTACTTAGATTTACTAGAGAAACACCTGGAATACGCTCTAGAAAAGACTTATACTTTTATATTCTTTATGAAATTACTTCCTAACTTATAAGATTATATTAACCTATACGCAGATATTACTAGTCTAACACAAGAAGATGTTATATAACTTACCTAGTAATTCTAGGAGGTAATATTAAAGAATAAGCGAAAGCTAAATAATTTAGAAGAGAAAGGGCTATATAAGGTAGCTTAATACTAAAGATATAACTCCCTATAAGGGTATTAGCTAAATAGGGACTAAAAAGATAAGGATAAGGATAAGGAAAAGACCCTAGCTACTTATCTAAATAATAATAGACTATAAGGAAGAAGATAGTGCTTTAATTATAGTAGCATAGAGTATATTATTTATAATTATAATAAGCTAAGGAAAGACTAGTAAGAGGGCTAGGAAAACTCCTAGAGGTAAAAGTAAAAGCCCTTACCTTTACCTTAGATACTAGGGTACTAATAGGACGCTAATTCTATATACTAGTTACTATTTATAAGCATAAAGATATTAAAATAGCAGCGGATCTTAATAGTTACGCTAAGATTAATATTATAAGCGCTTAATTTACATAGACTTATAAGCTTAATTAGGCTAAGGCTATAGCACCTATTTTAAAGGTAGTAAGGGCTTTAATAGTTCCCTAATATAGTGTCTATAAGGTACCTATTATAATTAAAGATTTATAGGGTAAAGAGAAAGATCTTAAGTTACTATATATAGTGGTTAATAAGGACCTAAGAGTAGAGGGAAGCCCTATATTAATTAGAATACATACACTTATAGAAGAATATGTATATCTTTGCTTATACTTATAAGAATAGTGGTTTAAAAAGAGAAAGGTAGCCTTTTTATTACTAACTCCCTATAAGTTTGCGAAGGTAACACGTGATAAAATAATTATATATACTATTATAAGCGTGTTAGAGAATAAGTTTGTCTCTCTTAAAGATAAAGAGAAGGTAAGAGTATATAGAACTATTAAAGATATCCTAGAGGAACTATGTAAGTTTAAAGATATGTTTATATTAGATAAGGTAGGGAGCCTCCTATTAAAGAAGTTAACTAACTATGTAATTAATCTTATACTAGGAGCTATACCCCTATATAGACTAATCTATTCTCTCTCCTAAAGCAAGCTTAGAGAGCTCTAGGAATATATTAATAATAACCTAAAGAAAGGCTAGATAAAACCCTTAAAGAGCCTAGTAGGCATACCTATTCTATTTATGCTAAAGAAGGATAGAACGCTCTAGCTATATGTTAACTATTAAGGGCTTAATAAGGTAATATAGAAGAATTACTATGCTCTCCCCCTAATTTTGGAGATCCTTAATTAATGCTAAGGGGCCTGTTTCTTTTCTAAGATTAATATTAAGGATATATACTACTGAATTTATATTAAAGAGAGTGATAAGTAGAAGATAGCTTTTTATATGCGCTATAGGCACTATAAGTACCTTATAATGCCTTTTGGGTTAATAAATACCCTAGCCACTTTCTAGAGTTATATCTATAAGGCGCTATATAGGCTAGTTAACACTATTTATATGGTGTATTTAGATAATATCTTAATCTTCTTTAAGATAAAGGAGAAGCACACTAAATATATTAAGTAAGTTTTTAAATATATAAGGTTAGCGAAGTTATATATAAAACCCTCTAAGTGCTCTTTCTATAAAGAATTAGTAGAATTCCTAGGATTTATCCTCTCTATTAATGGGATATTAATAGATATTTACTAGGTTAATATAATTAGAGAATAGAAGGAGCTAATAAGTTTTAAGGATATATAGTTATTCCTTAGGTTTTATAACTTCTATTAATAGTTTATCTATAGATACTCTAGGATTATAGTACCTCTTTATGCGCTAATAAAGGGTAGTTAAAATAGTATCTAGACTAGGAGGTTTATATTTAGAGAAAAGGAGTAGTTAGCGTTTAACTAGCTAAAAGATACCTTTTAGTAAGCGCCTTTACTCTAATACTATAACCTAAGTTAAGTAGTGTGTATTAAGATAAATACCTTAATTTTTATAATAGTAGGAATCCTATCTTAGTAGGATAATAAGGGCTGTTAGTATCTAGTAGCCTTTTAGTTAAGGAAGTTTATAGATGCTAAATATAACTATAGCATAGCTAATTAAGAGTTGCTTACTATAGTAAAGTTATTTAAACACTAGTAACACTATATTAAAGGCGTGGAGACACCTATAGAGGTCCTATTAGACTATTATAACTTATAGACCTTTATAAAGTAGTAGAAGCTAAATAGAAGATAGGCATAATAGTGTATGTTTCTCTGCCCTTTCTATTTTATAATTAAGTATAGACTAGGGAAAAGTAACCCTGCGAATGCACTATTAAGAAGGTCTAATTATAAGGGCAAACTTATATTAAATAGGGCGCTCCTACTAGAGCTTTAAAGGAAGATAGTAGATATCTTTATAGTAGAAGAAGAAGTACTAATATATTAAAGAAGTTATAGTGTAATACTAGTCTTAGAACTTACTAAGGTAAGAGTAGCCTAGGTAAAAGGCTAGTTAGCCGCTATGGATTTAGTAATAAGTTAGCTAAATAAGGGTGATTTTAAGGAGAAGGTAGCGTGTGTTTAAGATATTAGTATAGTATAAGTAATTTAGGGGGCTATTATATTACTAAATCCCTACTAATTTGTAGCAAATAAACTATTAGTGTAACTACTATAGAAGGTATAGGACTAAGATCTAGATTTATAAAAGCGCGGAGGTAAGGTTAACTCCTAAGTAAAAGGGAGGGGAAAAGCTAGTCTATAGTTACGTAGTATAAGGGGCCTCCTAATATACAAAGACTAGGTAGTTATTCCGCGGGAGCCTATCTTATAATAGGAGCTTTTATAGCTACACTATGATAATCTGTTAGCGGGTTACTTTAGGACTAAATACACTCTTAAACTACTAAAATATTACTATTAGTGGCTAGTAATAAGTAAAGCTATTTTAGACTATATATCTAGCTATAAAGTATGCTAGCGTGTGGTAGCTAGGAGGCACTGCCTGTATAGAAGCCTTGAATTACTGCTAATACTTAGGTGACTGTGGGCAGAGATCTTAATAGATTTTATTATAGGATTGCTACTAGTATAGCTAGGCAACTGAGAAACTAACGTAATCCTAGCGATTATAGACTAATTTACTAAGTACTCTATCTTCCTCCCTATATAAACTATAATTAACATAGCTAAATTAGTAAAGCTATTCTATAAGGAGATTAAGCTTTAATTTAGGGTGCTAGAGGGTATTATATCTAATAGAGGATTAGTGTTTACAAGCTAATTCTAGTTAGATATATATTACCTATTATACGTAAAGTATAGGCTTTTAACAGTGTTTTACCCCTAAACTAATAGGTAGATAGAGAGAATAAACTAAGTGCTTAAATATTACCTATGATGCTTTATTAAAGAAAACTAATAGCTATAGCCAAAGCTACTCCTAATAGCTTAATTCACGTGTAATAATACTATTAATAGGATAATAGGTTACTCCCCTAACTACGCTCTTATAAGCTATTTACCTAAGTTTTATCTAGCTCTTAAGGGTAAGAGTAAGGAGGGGGAGGTCCTAGAAGCTTACGCGTGTGTATAAAAGCTATATAAGGTTAGGGAGAAACTAGTATATAACTAGGTAAGAGCTACTAAAGTATAGGCAAAGTATTATAACTAATAATACTAGCTATTAACCTTAAAAAGAGGAGACTTAGTACTACTATTAGCAAAGAATATTAGACTTAAGGACATAAAACGGAAGCTAACCCCTAGATTTATTAGGCTGTTTTAGATACTTAATGCTATAGGTAAATAAGCGTACTAACTAGCGCTACCTAATAAGTATAGTTAACTGTATAATGTATTTTACGTTAGTCTATTAGAGCTATGGAATTACTAGAAAGACGCTATAGATAAAGAAATACTAATACTAGACCTTAAAGATAAAGATAATAAATTTAAAGTTAAAGAAGTTAAGGATTATAGGAAGACTTATAAAAGTAATAAATACCTAGTAAAATAGAAGGGTTAGCTAAGCAAATATAATTAATAGGTAGTAGTAGAAGATATAGAAGGTGCTTAACATGTAATTCAGGCCTTCTATTAAAGTAAAATAAGGAGGAAGCATAGTAAGTTATAAGCGAATTATAAGCACTAAGGAATAATATTACTATAGTAAAGGCTTAATATTATTAGTTACCTAAAAATTTTACCTAGAGGCCTGCGTTATATTATAAAAAAACAAAGGAAAGAGCGCTTAAAGCGTAGGTAAAGCAACTAGAAAACCCTCTATTATAGCCCCTAGATAGGAGATAACCTTGCTATTAATAAACCTATACTCTACCTTATTCTTATTAGCCTAAATCACCTCCTTTATAGTATAGAAGAAGTAGTATACTACTATAGCCTAGGTAATATAGCCTAGATCTAATAGACAGAGCTAAAGAACTATATGCGCTTCCTACATAGCTATAGTATTCTCTAGGTCTTCCTATTAAAATATTAGCAAAGCCCTAGTAAATAGATAATAGAAAGCTAAGGGTAAACTAGAAGAGGGGGGAATAGGGCTATAGCTACTAAGGTAACTTATAACTACTACTAAGAGACTAGATAGCTCTAGTAAGAAATAGAGGCGGCTTATATAGAAAGGTTAGTAAATAATAAGTAATTAGATTAGGATTTAATAGACTTAATATGCCTTTATAGCACTAGTTAACTTAAAGGTAATGTGGTGTAAGGTGTTTATATAGTTAAATCCTATAACTAAGTTAAGGATATACTTAGCGAAGCTATAGTAAGTCTCGTCTGAAAAAACACTAATACCCTCTTTATTTAGGGTGGAAATAGTGGTGCCTATAAGGGCTTATACCCACTTATAAATAACTATTAGGTTAGAAAAGTCACTAGCTATTATTACTATAGCCTAGTATAGAAAAGTTAGCGAGTTAGAAGTGTAAGGTAATAAAATACTAAGTAACTTACTGTCTCATAGGTATTACCACACTTATTACATTAGAGATAACGCTTTAACTACTTATCCCTAGTAGCGCTACTCCTAAGTAAAAAATAAGAAAAACTACATATAATCCTTAGTAAAGTAGCCTTAATTAGTAGGTGCCTCTTAAAGTTAGCGTAGCTAGTACGTAAGTAATGTATATAAGAGCACTTATAGAAGCAAATAGTGTTAGCTTCTATAACAAAATAGTAAGGATAGGTGCGTAATAAGTTAAGGTAAATAAAGTCTAATTAAAATTAATTAGAATAGTCTAGAGTTATAAGGAGAAAAAGGGAGTAATATAATAGTATCTTATAATGAAATTTATATTATAAAGCTAACTAATTTATTTGTTATTGTTTTTATTATTAGCTAGTTAGTAAATAGCTATATTAAGGCTAGGGAAAGCTATTTAGGAGCCTAGCTATAAGTAAGGGGATAATTATAAGGCCTTACTTATAACACAGGTGCACCCCGCTAGCGCACCACACTGTAGGGCTAGGTTCACGTAACACTAGTAAGCCACTAGCTATAAGTTAGCGACTTGCACGCATAACACACTTAGACCTAGCAAGCTTTAGTCAATATACGAACGCCCCTATACCTCTTGCCTAGCTATCCCTTTGTTCTTACAACTCACTTTTATTAAGATCTCTTTTTACTTAGTCTTAACTATAGAAAAAACATAAAAGCTATTTATAGTAAAAGGTATAACTAATAAGACCTACTTTTGGATTCACTTTTATAAATACCTTTTTTACTTAGTCTTAACTACAGAAAAAACATTAAAGCTATTTATAGTAAAAGGTATAACTAATAAGACCCACTTTAAGACCCACTTTTATAAATACTACTATTTTAAGAGTAAATAAAAAAAAATTTAAGCTATAACTAAGTATATATATAACTAGTATACCCTACTTTAGACCTACTTTTTAGAATAATTTATAATATAGTAAGTAAGCTAAAAATAGTCTAAATTCTTAAACTTACTTTTAAAGCTGTTTTTTTCTAATCTTAGTATTAAAAGAAAATATATTATATTCCTTTAAAATCTTAATAAAAATATTATTCTAGCCCTTTTTAAAGAGCTTTTTATAGGTTTTTTACATTACCCTTAGCTTAATAAACCTCTAATACTAATATAATTATTTCTAATTAAAATAAAATAGTTATATAAAAAGAAAGCCTCTTATAACATAAAGTAAAATAATCTCTTTATTATAAATAGCTTAATATTATAGTTATATTATTATTAAATATAATATTCTATTTATATATAATACTAAATAATTTCTTTAGGGTAAATCTTAGATTTAAAGTAAAAAAAGTATATTAAAATAAATTATAAATCTAATAAAAAAGGTAGAAAGGTAAAGTAATCTCTTAAATTTAGTAAGAAATTAGACCTATATATAAATACTAAAAGATACTATATTAAGCTACCCTATTCTTACTATAAGCTTAATAGTTTAAATAAGTATAAACTTTATAGATTTATAACTAAATAACTAAATTATAATAAAAATTAAGGCTTATAATAACTTAATAAAGAAAAATCTAAGGAATATAATAAGATATTAATATGCCCCACTTTTAATTTTACCCCTACACTACATGTAGTATTTGTAGTGTAGTGTAGTATTTACTACACTACACTACATACTACACTACACTACAATTCACTACATTACACACTACACGAAAAGTTAAAATACTACATTTACTACACTACATGTAAAGCTCTGTTGTCAATACAATACAATACAATACACAATACATCAAATGTATTGTATTGTATTGCAATGCTCTGTATAAAAGCTTAATAATTACTAAATTAGCCTTAAAGCTATAATTACTTTTGATTAATTCTATTATTTAAGTAACTAGCTTAGTGTTAGTCTATTTAGCATAGGTTAAGTTCTTTTAAACTTATAAAGAAAGGCTTTACTAAATAATAAAAGAGAGAATAGTATAATACTTATTAGTTTATTTAGACTAAGGAATCTCGCTAGTTAGATATGCTATAAGTTATATAATATAAACTTGTATTTAAATTAAGATTTCCTATTCTTTAAAGTTCTCTGCCCCTTTTAGTAGTATAATAACTATAGTTCTTATATACTAGGCTTTTATAATATTATTAAGTTCTATTAAATCTAGTAAAGTAGCTAGAATTACTATACTACTTATATTAAAGGGTAGGGTTATATATTAGAATTTATGTACTCCTATTACTATATGTACTTAATACTAATTATTATTAATTTAGTCTAATAGGAGTTATAGTAGTAGCTCTCTAATAATTAAATTACTATGTAGCTACTAATATATAGAGATATAAAGTTAAGAGTAAGGGGTGTTTTTAGATGCTCTTTTAAAGTTTTACCTTAGCCTAATTAGAAGGCGTTTATTATACTTACTTTACTTACTTTACCTTATACTACTATACCTATAATACTAATTATACCTAAATAGTAATAGATTTAGATTATTAATTTTAGGTACCTAAGGTAGTTCTATAAGGAATATTATGTCCTAGCCTACTATCTGCTAAGATCTGCCTAGAAGGGTTAAACTTTTATATATATTAAGAAATTTGTAATAGTTAGTAGTTTATAATATTATAAGAGAGTTATTATAATTATAAGAGAGTAATAATATAATAAAGGTTATGCGTTTAAATCCTAGTTATATAAAAGAGTTTTACTTTTTAGTATATAAGCTAAATTCTAATTAATTTGATTGTTAACTTATGTTATTATTATTAGTTATAGGTAACCTTCGCATAAACTTCCGCACCGCTCTAAAGGTCCGGAATTACCTCTAAAATACAAACCATATTAATATTTGAATTCCTTGCCTCCGTTTACCCCCCTTTATAATATTATATTATAATAGAGCTAGTAGTAGGAGTGCGGACATGCTAATAGTAATTAACTTAGGAGAAAGAGGGCTAGTATAAAGCTACTACTACTTAAACATAGGAATAGGATAGTTTAATGTTTAGAGCGGCGAGAATAACCCTATAATAGACTAGAACTAATTTAAATATCTAGATAATATAAAATACTATAATAAAATTGTAAGCCTTATCCCTAGTAATAAAGTTACTTAGGTGTAGTATATTACTAAAGCTATTACTAAATAGGTAGCGGACTATGCCTAAGCTAAAGTAAAGGTAATAAACTATAATAATAGTAATATTTGCACTACTAAAGAAACCCTTAAATAAGCCCTTAAAGAGGCTATTAAAGAAGAAGCTAAAGGAAGTAACACTCTAACCTAGGTAAGCATTACTACTAGCCTAGCCCCTAAACAAATAAATAGCTTACCTCCCCCCCTCTAAATCCCTAGTAGATAGGACTAAGAGGCACTTATTAAAGGGAATACTATCTAGGAATTACTTTAGTCTAGGGGCATAGAAGATATAGTAATAGTAGTAAATAGAGCTATAAGCTAGACTATAGTAGTAGTAGCTAGAAGACTCCCTAGTAGGGATATAATTATTACCTTTAAAGGAAACACTACCTAATATAGAGAAGACTAAAAATAGATTACTAAAGTATTTAGGCTGGAGGCAACCCTTTACTATTATATACTTAGTGTTATTATTAAAGGATTCCTAACTAAATATGCCTCTCTTAAGAACCTAGTAATAGAAATTAGAAAGGCTAATAAGGTAAATATAGTAAAGGTAATAGCAAGATAACCCTAGGGCAAAGGTACTTAAAGAATTACTTTAATACTAGGCCTAGCTAAAGTAAAAGATACTAATAAGATATGCTAAGATAGCATAGTCTTTAAAGCGGAGCTTTTCTAAACTAAACTATATAATAAGACCCTATAACCCTAATAGTGCTATAATTACTTCTAAACTAGCTATATAGCTAAGTTTTATAAGGTAGCACTAAGGTATAGTAAGTGCAGAGCTAGCTATTATAAGGATAGAGAGTTCTCTTACCTAGTAAAAGATAGATAGGTAAAAGAGAACTATATCCTATACTCTAGACTATACCTAGCCTAGTTAAGGGACTATCCTATCCTAAAAGAGAAGTAAAATACTACTAAAGTAGGATATCTTAAATAGCCCTCTTGCTTTACTACCTACTCCCTAAGTAGAGGCTTAATTATACCCTATAAGAGACCTAGTATAGTAGTAAAACCTATTATTATAGTAAGTAAAAAGAGAGAATACCTTATAAATGCGAAATAAAGCACTAAATAACTAAGATTAGGAAGCATTAGATAGTATGCGAAGCGACTTAGAGCTAGAATAGAGCTAGTATAAGATAGTAGTAACTAATAACCCCCCTAATTAATATAATAATATTATAAGTCCTTTTCTAGAATATAAATAAGAAGAATAAACTAGTATATATAGCGCTCTATTACTAGACTAATATAGATGTAATTGTAATCTAAGAATAGGAATATATAAGAAACCCGTGGCCCCTAGCACTAGGCCTTACCTAGTTTTAACTTACGTATTATAATAGATATAATATAGTATATATAAATAAGAAATACAAAGTAAGGTTATAGTTAGCCTAGGGAGGGACTAACTAGTTACTAGTAGAGCTATAAGGAGTTAATATTTACTCCCTTTACTTAGAGAGATATAGTAATAACTAGAATACCCCTATTTATATAATTAACCTAGAGAAGCCTTATAACTAAAGTATATTTGTAGGTAACTTTAACTAAAAGCACCCCCTCTAGGATAAGCTAGATAGGAAAACTAATAAAGTAAATAAACTACTAGAGTTTATAGACTAGTAGAGGCTTAGACTTATTATACCCTAGGGCAAGCCTATAAGATAATATAAAGATAATAAAGATAGCACTATTAATTTAGTATAGGCTACGCTAGATATTAGAGTCTACTATAAAGGCGCTAAGGATATCCCTAGATTTAACTATATTCTATAACTAATTAGTATCTTTAATAAATAGTAGGAAGCTATCCTCTAAGTCCTTAGATATGTATAGGGAGCTATAAACTAACTACATATAAAGGCAAAGGCTATGATTAGACTCTAGCCTAAGAATATACTAGACCTATGTGATAAAGAGGGAATAGATAATTACATAATATAGCTTATTATAAGCCTATAATAGATTATAGATAAGGTAATCCTAAAGAAAGCCTAGGGACTCCCTAGCCTAGAGGTATAGTAGTTAGGGAAAGCCTAAGAGTTAGTTAGTAAAGCAAGGTAAGCTAAGAGATAATAAAGACACTAGAGGACTAATATAAACTAGTAAGCCTATACTAAGGTAGATAAGGACTAAGAATATATTATAAGGGAAGAGAAAAGAAATATATAAAGGGATATATTATAAAAGGCTAATATATAGGAAAAAGATAAAGGGGTCTAGAGGCTTAAGAGATAAGCCTAGCTTTAAAGCTAGGCCCCCCTAGAGCTCCCTAGACTCCCTAAGCTAGAAAGAAGCAAAAATAACCCTAACCTAGCTACTATATATAATAATAAGGCTAGTATACTAGTATAAAGATTCTTCCCTAAGCTAATAGTAGACCTCTTATATATACTAAACCTCTCCTTCCTAGAGCTAGAAAACACACTATTACTAGATAAAGAATAATTTAGGTAAGAGAAAATTAATAATATCCTAGTAAATATAGCTAGTTAGAAGGCACTAGGGGATAATAAACTCCTAGCGGGCCTTATTAAAGCCTATGATAACCTAGCTAAAGATACTATAGCTAGGCTCCTAAATATAGTCCTAGAAATAGAATACTTCCTAGCCTGCTTCTAAACTATAAGGGTAGTAGTAATTAGGAAACCTAGTAAAACTACTAAGGAAATAAGAAAAGCTAATGCATAGAGACTAATCTTACTACTTAATATAGTAGGAAAGATTATAGAAGTAGTAATAGTAAAGTAACTTATAGCCTTTGCTAAGGTAAAGGGGCTACTCCTTAAACTCTAAATAAGTAATAGAATAAATAAATTAATAAATAAATTAATAAAAACTATAATAAAAGTCCTTATTAAATGCGTTAGGGAGGCCTAGGGTAGGGGTAGTATTACCTTACTAGCGTAAATAGATATATCTTTAGCGTTTAATAAAGTTAGCTACCTATACCTAATATACTTACTTATAAAGATAGGAGTTCTATAATAGCTAATAGTAGTAATATAAAGCTTTCTTATAAATAGAATAAGCTAGCTTAGCTTTAATAAAGAACTCTCTAGACTATTTGTAATTAAGGCTAGTACCCTATAGGGTTTACCCCTCTCCCTAATTCTCTTTTTACTTTACTTAGTAAAGCTTTATATTTACCTCTAGGCTATTCTAGGCATAGTAACTATAGGATTTATAAATAATATAAATATAGTAGCCTTTAGTAAGAATATAGTATAGACCTAAAGAAGACTAGAAGCTATATAGAAAATCTATAAGGAATAGGTAAAGTAAGTAAGAGTTAAGTTTAACCTAGCTAAAACTAAACTTATATACTTTAGTAAGTCTTATAGACTTTCCTAGGCTAGAGTCTAACTTAGAGTAGAGGAGATAGTACTTATAAAATTATATAAATTCCTAGGAGTATAGGTTAATAGAAAACTTAACTAGAGTACCTATAGAAATATTCTTAAGGGTAAGTTAGCCTAGTAGTAGCTTACACTCTCTAAGCTAGTGGTATTAGCCTAGGGATATAGCTTTAGAGATACTAGACTTTTATATATATAAGTAGTCTAGCCTATCCTTACCTATAGAGTAAGCGCTTACTATACTCTTACTAAGAAAGGAGAAAAGCTAAGGGAAGTAGTAAAAAGCTTTATAGTAAATTAATTAGCTTACCTCTAGATTATTATAGGGGCATTTAAGGCTATACCTATTATATAACTAGAGGTTAAGACTTATATCCCCCCCCTTAACCTTTACTTAAATAAGATAAAGCAGAGGTTTAAAGATAAAATTATTAATAGTAGGATAGTAAGGATAATCTAAGCTATAGCTAACTTAGTTATAATAGTACTATACTATAGAAGAAGACCCTTACTTATTAATAATAAGCTAGATATAGATATAGATAAGGAATAGAAGAAATATTAGGAGGACTAGTATAATAAGGAGAGGCTAGCCTAGAGTAAATATATTAGAGAACTAACTAAAGACTAACTACCCTCCTATAACCTAAAGGAAATCTAGGAATTTCATACTAATATAAATAAGCATATCTCTTTAATAATTATTTAATTATACATAGGAAAGATAGGCCTAAATAAGTTCCTATTCTAAAGAAAGGTTTCTAGGGTAGTTTCGCCCCTATATAGCTATAGTTAAGCTATAGAAGACTAATACTATATACTAGTTAATTATAGTAAATATAACTATAGGTAACCTTAGTAGTAATAGCCTGCTAATGTATAGGAGGCAAGGCTAGCCCTAAACAAACCTTAAAAAGCAAAATATTTAGCTAAATAGTTTCTTAGTATAAGATAACTCTAATATTACTTATTAGTATAGGAGCTAGCTATAAGATAGCTTAGAATACCTCTAGACCTAGGCTAACTTTATTAATAAATAGAAAACCTCCTAATTATAAATCTAGTATAGGGGACGGAATAGATAGTGTAAGCATAGAGGTAGGCTAGGGGGGGGACTAATTTTATAATTTATAATTATAATAGAGAATATTTAGGTCTAGAACTATTATTAGATTAATTTTAACTATAAACTCTAGGTATTATAAGTCCTACTAGCTTACTACTACCCTTACTCTAAACTAAAATTAAGCTACTACCTTATTTCTCCTCTAGGAGAGGGGTTATACCTATAGCTACCTAGTTATAACTCTTTATAGGGATAATAGTAAGTAAGAGATAGTTTATCTTTACTACACATACATTAAGGTATATAAGCTAAAAGATAAGCTTAGTATACTATTCCTTAGAGAAACTAGCCTAGTCTAAGCCTACTACTAAGGCACTTTATTTTTTCTTTACTTAATTACTAGCATAGAGCTTCTTAACCTAGTCCTAGAAGCCTTCTAAAGTCTATTAAGGAGGATATTAGAGCTAGAATAGACTTACTACTAGGCTAGAGTAAACTTACCTTACCCCTATTAGCTATAGAAGCCTAGGTCTTAACTAACTACTAGTGCTTATTTTAGTTACTAGATATATTTAGCTATATAGCAAATTAGACATAGAACTAAGCTAGAATAAAGGTAATTATTACCTAGTAGTATTAATAGTTCTAAACCTAATAGTTAAAACACATATTAGTAGCTGCCCCTATCTAGTAAGTTAGCCCTATTACTAAGCTAGAGTAGGGCTAACCTACTAATAATAAGATAGTACTAATACCTAAGGTCCTAAATTAAACAAGACTTATAGAATATATATTAGACTTCTCTTAGTATACTAAGCTAAGGTAAATTAGTAGTAGACTAGGCCTAGAACAGAGGTAAACATAACTTATAGATAGACCCTTTTCTATTACCTATATGTATTACTTCTTAGTTATAGACTTCCTTAGGAAGTCCTTATACTTATAGGATTCCTAGGCGAATTAAAGTTAAATAAGTAGTAACACTAAAGTACTTATAGCTTCTAGTGCTATTATGCTAGATTTATTCTAAATTTACAGTAAATATTAGTAAATAACCTAACCCTAGCCTAGGATAGCCTTAAATAGCTAGAAAGAAAAGAAAAACTTATAGGAAGTTTAATATAAAGAGAAGAAAGAGACTAGGACCCTAGGGGGGGGAGAGCTCTCTTTTATACTTATAAAGGGGGGGGGGGGATAATTTAAATAACTTACTTAAAAACAAAGTATAATATAATTAATAAATCTAATAATATATAAGCAATCTTATCCTAGGACTATACTAGTCTAGGGCTATAACTACTCTCCCCCTATACTAATTAAATAAAACTAAGTGCTTAGACTTTACTAGATATATAAGGTAAAGGTAAGCTAAAGATAGCTAAAAAGTAAGGCTATAGAAAAGTTAGTGTAAAAGTAAATAAGAAGTGAATTAATACTATAAATCCGGATTTACTCTACCCTAGCCTAAAGCAAAGAGACTTAGGATAGATATGTTATTACACTAGAATAGGACTAGAAGGGGCTTATTCTATATATTTTTCCTTTCTTTTTTCTTTTTAATAGGATAAGGCTAGCGTAAGCTAGTAATAAACACTTATAATAGGAAATACACTAAGCGGCGCAGACTTGTTATAGGGCTAGCGCTAGCCTGTACATAGACGTAAGGGGGTTTTTCTTCCTAGTATAGGGTTTTCCCTTTTAACTTAGTAGTAGGAGTACTAGTAATAGCTATCTATAGAGCTAACTAGCGTAAATAATATATATATATATTAGTTATAGGTAAGGGAAAGGGTCTTTGTGCTACCCTATAAGTTAAGTAATTTGCTTTAATAAAATGTTAGGAAAAGATATATAATTATACATAAGACTATAATAGTTAGATAAAAGAGAAAAATAAAGAAAAGGGCGTGATTATAAGCGCTAGGCTTATAACCTATGGAGTGATTTTAGTGGCAAAGAGTAATAAAAAGAGAAGATAATGTGAAATTGCTATCTAGGAATTTAATAAGGTAAAAGGAAGCTATTATAGCTTTAAATCTGTAAGCAATGAATTAAGGTCTTTAAGTGAAGCTTGCAATGAATTGCGATAGCAAACGCGATCACAAACGCGATGCGGGAAGATATATCATTAAACGAAGAATCTGACGATGTGATGCCTGAGGCTGCGATGTGAGGCTGTGATTCTCAACAAGAATAAACAATAACCCCTCCTTGCATCTTTGCGCGGAGGCTGCCTGAGGTTGCAATTCATGCTTCATCAAGCTTCGTCAGGCTTGTCCTTTTCTTCTCTTCTATTCTTTTCATTTGGCACCGGACGTACATGCAAGTCACCCGGGTGATGGAAGATGTCTTCATCCGGGCGACAGCCCACCAGGTGGCCTACTCAAAAATCGAATGAGCATCTTTTCATTCCACGTATTGTATGTACCTGTGAGGCTGTGACCCGCCGCCGCCTTGCCATGGTGCCATCCGCAACGGACTCTGGTGACGCCATTGGTGGGCCATGCCGGCTATCCAGGTGCTTTTAGATCCATTCGAGTGCATTATGTAATAATCTCGGTTATCCCATGATATTACGGGCAGGAATTGTAGCCGCTCAAATAAAAGCCCGGATCCTCCACGCGCAGCAACTCATTCCCCCATCCTATTCTGCCATTGCCACTGCCGCTGCCACTGCTACCTGCACCGCCAAAGTAACCTCTCCATCTCATCACCTCACCGCAACAGAAATCGACACCATGCCCGTCTCAGTGCCCAAGGCCGACCGTCTCACCGACCTCTTCAGCCTCAAAGGCAAGGTCGTGGTGGTGACGGGCGCTTCCGGCGCTCGCGGCATGGGGATCGAGGCTGCTCGCGGTTGTGCCGAAATGGGCGCCAACGTCGCCATCACCTACTCATCTCGCAAGGAGGGCGCCGACAAGAACGTGGAGGAGCTCACCAAGGAGTACGGTGTCAAGGTCAAGGCTTACAAGCTGAACGTGACCAACTACGACGACGTGGAGAAGTGCATCAGCGACATCATCAACGACTTTGGCACCATTGATGCCTTTATTGCCAAGTAAGTTCTCCCGACAGTGTTCCCCCCTCCCCCCCCCCTCCCCCAACTGATGCTGACGGCACGCTTTTCCAGCGCCGGTGCCACGGCCGATGCTGGTGTCATCGAGGGCTCCGCCGCTGCCTGGGACAAGGTCATCCAGATTGATCTCAACGGCACTGCCTACTGTGCCAAAGCCGTCGGTGCCCACTTCAAGAAGCAGGGCCGCGGCTCCTTCGTCATCACCGCCTCCATGTCCGGCCACATCGCCAACTACCCCCAGGAGCAGACGTCGTACAACGTAGCAAAGGCTGGCTGCATCCACATGGCCCGCTCCCTGGCCAACGAGTGGCGCGACTTTGCGCGCGTCAACTCCATCTCGCCTGGATACATCGACACCGGCCTTTCCGACTTCATCGACCCCAAGACCCAGGAGCTCTGGCGCTCCATGATTCCCCTCGGCCGCAACGGATTGGCCAAGGAGCTGAAGGGTGCCTACGTATACTTGGTGTCTGACGCCAGTACCTATACTACTGGAGCCGACATTGTCATTGACGGTGGATACACGGTCCGATGAAAAAGTCGTCTCAGGTCCGACGAATGAAAATGGAAACTTTTGGATGGTAGAACGAGCAATTGATCTTTTTATACTGCTTCCCCCCTTTGGATACAAGTGCGCCGTCTTCGTCCATGATGTCGTTTGTGCATCATCATCATCATTAGTTGCAGAATGTGAATGCCAGTCAGTTCAATTTGACCCCACGGCGGGGCAGATGACGATGCTTGCTTGATTGAAGTGCGGGGCAATCCGTGAAGGTTTCGTACCCCGCACCAGCGCTCGCTGAACTTGGCGGCAACCCCGTGTGCAAATTGCCGACAAAGCCAACGCCGAAACAAGCTTTTGCCAAGGTACGGCAGTAATGGGCATGGCGGACTTGGGAGCGTTTCCTCAGCAGTCGGGACGGTAATGGTAAACGATGAGCTTTTTTTTTTTGCCCCGAAACGATGGCAGTCGCGCCGGCTCCGGGATATGAAAAGAGTCGTCCACGCTCAGTATGGTTGAACCTCGAACCTCGAACCTCTGACATGCTTCAATCTTGGGTTGAGCACTCACTTGCCGTCGCTTGCAGAATCTCTCCGCGACGAACTCGAGCCCTTTCCGATAAGAGCCTAAAGATGGCATCGCGGCCTACGAAGACGAGACGAACGCCAAATACCGGACGCCGGACACATGAGGAGACGAGACGACTCGGCGGAGTGGATGGCAAACAGCCAGGAGATGGATGCACAAAGGGGCTGCAGAGTCATTCATGGGTCGATCACTACTACCTCTGGGGATTGTCTTGGAATTTTGGATGCGTGGAGAGACTCCATGCGTGGCAAGAATCACGATTGGTGCGGGTGGTGGTACAAAGGCACGTACGGAGCACTGTTATGTGTGCTTCACACGTTGTGGTCTTGACTCTCGAGCAAGTCGATTTGCAGGACGCTAGTTCCTTCTTGTTCCGTCTGTCTTGTTGCAGATGATGATGTAGGACGAACGATGGTTGCACATGTTCCAAAGCTTGACCCAAATAATGGAATGATGGCTCGGTTTTTGAAGAGGTGCTCTTAGCGAGGGTGGAAAAAGAAGAATTTAATGGTTGCCTCAATTTCCCTCACCCGGCGTGGTCCTTGGCTGCAACGTCGGGTTCAAGAGAACGGCATGAAAAGGAGGCGGGCTGGGAAATTGTGCCCGGTGCCATCAGATTGACATGTCATTTGTCATTTCTCTCCAAGCTGCTCTGTACGGAGATCAAGGGCGGCTCGTGGGCGGCGGGAACCAGAACAGAGGCATGCATGGATGACAACAGGGGTAAATGTGACTGTGACTAACCCCAAGGGGGCACGGGCCGCAGGGTCACGACTCACAGGCCCAGGATCCGAACGCCCAATTTGCAAGGGGGTCGATGAGCTGAGAGACATCTTCCTCGACAAGATGGGCCAGATGGACCAGATGGACCAAACCGGACCTGATGCACCAGACCAGACTCTGGCATCGATTGCTGCGGGCTGCGGCCCCTTCAATCCGCCTTTTCAATCATCATCGCCCTCTCTCACCCGCTCATGAGACTCGTCCCATCAACTTGTTGGGACCCAGGCGCCTCCAACCTGCCGTCAAACCTTCTGCTGAACCGAGAGAACGACAACGGTGACAATGCAGCCGTTGCCTCACAATGGCTATCGACTTGGGACTCGACCCGACACACTCGTCCATATCTGAAGTATGGCAGTTGCTTGCGGCACGAGGCTTCAATCTGGATGTGGTATGTGCTTCACAACACTCGTCTTCTTCCTCTTCTGTCCTCCTCCATACCAATCACGATCAGATGCCGTCACATCACACATCACAGGGCGCGATATGATGCCCGCTGAGAGCGAGTAAACCGAAACTGACAAAAATCTTGTTTCCAACAGGGCGGAGATCAAGACCCGAGGCAGGGATCGGCCCGAAATGGCTCCTCTGGAGGAACAATCAGTACCACAGCCAATAACAAGGGATCGTCGATACAGAAGCTAGGCACAACGTTTATTCCCGTCGCCGTCTTTGTTGGCGTGTCCTTGGTCGCCTTCACTATCCTGCGACGTTTCTGCAAGCGCGTGTATGCGCCCAGGACAATTCCCGAACTGCGAGTTCCAGAGTAAGCAAGCAAGCCCATGGCCGCCCTCTTCCTCCCCGGTAGAGGACATGGAAAGGCCAAACTAACTAACCATTGCGTAGTTTGCCCATCCCAGCTCTGCCCGGAGGATGGTTCAATTGGGTTGTCCCCTTCTTCAAGACGCCGGACAGCTTGGTGCTTAACCATGGATCCCTCGATGGCTTCTTTTTCCTCCGCTTCCTCAAGATCATGCGGAACATGTGCCTGGGCGGCTGTCTTGTCACATTCCCTCTTCTGTTACCCATACATGCTACGGGAGGAGTTGGGCTGACTGATCTGGACAAGTTGACCATCGGCAACGTAAAAGATCCCCAGAAACTTATTACTCATGTATTCGTGGCGTGGGCGTTCTTTGGTAATACATCATCCACCCGGCTTCTGATTTTTTTGGTTTTTTCTTTCTCTCGCGCGCATGGTGTGGCATTGTTGCTAACGTGCCAGCGCAGGCTTTGTCCTGTACATGATTGTCAGGGAATGCATCTACTACGTGAACCTCCGTCAGGCATACCTGTCATCTCCGTATTACGCTGATCGCATATCTTCGCGAACGATTATGCTCACCTGCGTTCCAAAGGAGTACCAAGATGAACGACGACTAAGAAAATTGTATGGCAATCAGGTGAAGCGAGTTTTCATTACACGAACATCCAAAGCACTCGCCAAAATGGTCAAGGAGCGCCAGCAGACAGCCGAGCGACTAGAAAAAGCAGAGATTGCGCTCATCAGGAAAGCCAATGCGGCGCGCAACAAGAAACTCGCCAAAAACCCAGAACTAGCCCAACCGTCGACACGGCAAAGTTCCACGACGGAATCGACCGAGTCGAAACAAAAGCTGGTCACTATCCCGAGCCGAAGCACAGCAAACAACAACAGCAACACCAACATGAGAGAAAATATGCTCCAAGTAGAGCTACCTGGATCTGCGATTTACTTGGAGGCTCTTGATGCTAATCAAGACAAGGACACCATCACGTACAAGGCAGATGCAGAGGTCAACGAGAAAGTGGACTCGCTAGAGAGAAATGAGGATGACGAGGAGTACCAGCATCCGTATGGACTCTCGGCAGACATTCCTGATGTGAGAGGCTCCGTTGCCGCCCAATGGATTCCTGTCGAGCGACGACCATATCACCGACCAATCGGCAATTTCTTTCGTCGCGTAGACACCATTCGGTGGACTCGGACTCGGTTGCGTGAACTGAACGTGCAAATCTACAAAATGAGGAAACAAGTCAGACGTGGCGACGGAGCCATCGTCTTGCCAACCGTGTTTGTCGAGTTCTACAACCAAGAGGCGGCCCAGGCGGCCCACCAGGTACTGTCCCATCACCGGCCTCTACAGATGTCGTCGCGATTGCTCGGCGTCCGTCCAGATGAGGTGATTTGGTCCTGTCTACGCATGACTTGGTGGGAACTGATTATTCGACGGTTCCTCATATTAACTCTCGTCACGGCAGCCGTCATTTTCTGGGCCATCCCTTCGGCTCTCATCGGCACCATGAGCAACATTGACACGGTGACCGAACGTTTCAAGTTTCTCAACTTCCTCAACATGTTGCCCAAGGTGATACTGAACTTTGTACAAAGTTTCCTCCCAGCCATTGCTCTCACGATTTTGATGGCCATAGTGCCGGGGCTGTTGCGAAGTAAGAAACATTCCTCCCCCTCCACCATAGCCTTACACTACACACACGTGCCATCAGTCCATCGTTGCTCACAATGGAGTGTGTAGTTTGCGGGGCATTATCCGGTATTCCCACCACCACCCGCGTCGAGCTGTTTGTTCAAAACGTCTATTTCGCCTTTCAGGTTGTGCAGGTCTTCCTCATCACGACCCTCACGTCAGCTGCCTCGTCCGCGCTAGGCAAGATATTGTCGAATCCCCTCGGTGCCAAGGATCTCTTGGCCGAAAATATCCCGAAAGCTTCCAACTTTTACCTTTCTTACATCCTGATTCAGTGCATGATGAGTGGCGGCTTGCGACTGGTGCAACCATTCGGCCTGATCAAGCACTACGTCATTGGGAGAATCGGCGAGGTCCCGCGAGCCGGGTACAAGCGATGGCTCACCCTCGAACCAGCCCACTGGGGGGGCGTTTATCCCGTGTACACCACCATGGGCGTCATTGGTATGTTTGTCTGACCTCTCGGGTCATCTTTTTTTGTTCCATTTGCCCGGCCCGAGGCCCCAGCTAACACCCGAAATGCAACAGCCCTGAGCTATGCCTTTATCGCGCCCCTTGTGCTCATGTTCGCAGCCGGCGGCATGTTTGCCACTCAAATGGTGTGGAAATACAATCTCCTCTACGTCCTCGACTCGGACGTGGACAGCAAGGGACTCTTCTACCCTCGCGCCCTCATTCACTTGACCATCGGGCTCTACCTCGCCGAGATCTGTCTCATCGGTCTGCTAGCGCTGAAGGCGGCCTATGCACCGCTGGGCCTGATGGTGCTGTTCTTCATCTTCACCGGCCTGGTGCACGTCTCACTGGGCGATGCCATTCGGCCTCTTTTGCTCAACCTGCCCCAGACACTTTCGCTGGAGGAGGAGATTCAAGAAGAAGAGAAGGCCAAGGCACTCCGAGAAACGGAACTGGCACGAGCGCGACTAGACCGAGACGGCGGCGCAAACGATTACTACGATACCGAGCAAGTCTTTGGCGACGAGGAACAACTTGTCCAGCCGGAAGACGAGCAAGACGGCGAGGAGGAAGAAGGAGAGGACGGAGATGGGGATGGGGATGGGGATGGGGATGGGGATGGGGATGGCGAGGAACACGAAGTGACAGGCACCCGGGCAGTCGAAGGCGCAGCCAGCATCGGCGCGACCATGTCGGAATGGCTCAAAGACAAGTCGCGGCGAAAGGTCGACGCGGAGATGGACAAGGCGGGCATCGGCGAGTTTCTGGACAAGCTCAAGCGCAAGCTCGGATTCCGGAAACCCGACAGGCGCAGCGGCGACAAAGCACCGGGGTTCCTCGCGCGGTGGCTGCACCCCGAGGAATACGAGGACTTTGTGAGGCTGCGGAAGGCGATTCCGGGAGACCAGCTCCCGGCCGTCGAGTACCCGGCCGGCTTCGGCAAGCGCTGCTACCTGGCGCCCGAGACGTGGGCGGCCAAGCCAGCACTGTGGATCCCCAGAGACGAGGCGAGGGTGAGCAGGCAGGAGGTGGCGCACACGAGCAAGTACACGCCCATCTCGGACAAGGGCGCCGAGCTGGATGAGAAGGGAAGGGTGGTCGCATACTATGACAGGGCGCCGATGAGGAAGCCAAGATACCTCCTGTAGCGTAACGTAACGTTGCACAACGGGGCAATTCCCCATGTACATACATACATACATACATACATACATACGGATTAATCCGTACGGATCCGCGCATTCCACGCATGTTAGTTACTCTACAGCACATGTAGTAAGTGGTCCGCACGCACATTGCACGCGAAACCCGCCATGATTGATCAAATCAGATTGGCCGGTGGCAAGT
Organism: Epichloe hybrida; assembly: GCA_019022495.1. Classification (NCBI taxonomy): domain Eukaryota; kingdom Fungi; phylum Ascomycota; class Sordariomycetes; order Hypocreales; family Clavicipitaceae; genus Epichloe; species Epichloe hybrida. The sequence goes on from JAFEKR010000052.1 coordinate 182,710, forward strand.
GAAGAAGGATTATGTGACGATGAAGAAGAATGAAGAACGGCATTGCTTCCGTACGCCGGGCCGTGACTATTGATTCATCTACATGCAAGTACGGATTATAGTACGATACATATCATAGCCGGACGCCCGCGTAAGGAGGAACAGGAACAGGAACAGGAACAGGAATCGTGCATGCATGCATCCATCCCGCCCGCCCGACTTATGCACCAACCTCCGGGGCAAAAGCATACCGCGGCAATGCGGCCATTCGCTCCTCGGGGCTGAACTCTGCATCGTCGTATACCATCCGGCCCTTCTTGGCTCTCTTGTCTCGTGCGTCTTCGGCCTCTTGTGCATGCGGCGGTGCTTTGACGCCTGCCTCGGCCATGCGAATCAGCTGGTCTATATCGTCGCCCCGGGCACCTCCTGGTGTCACGGCCTGGTGGGACCATTGCCCCGGGGCCAGTGGTGGTGGTCTTTGGGGCAGCGCCGTCGCGCCCAGGGGGTTGCTCGGAGGTCGGGCGGCAAGGGGTTGTTCGCCAGCGGGGGGGTATCCGTATGGCTGTTGGTGACCCGGGAAGCCCGGCTGTACAGCTGCTTGTGCCTGGTTGTTCTGGGGAAGACCCCGTTAGCATGCCGAGTGTTCGCAATGGCAAAGATGGGATCAGCAGGCAGGCAGGCAGGAGTTGGTAAAAAAACGTACAGGTTGCCCATCGACCTCACGACGCGCGGCATCCTGGCCGCCATTGGGTATGCCCGCCTTCTTGTTCGCCCTAAACTGCGCCAACCGGTCCTTGAGCTCTTCCGGCGACTCAATCTTGACCTTCTTCCTCTGCATCGGCTGTCCGGACGCGGGGTTGCCCGTCGCGATGCGCCGATCCTCCTGGGCCTGGTAGAAGTTCTGGATGATGCGGTTGCGGTGCTGATCCAGCGCCTCTTGGGGGATGCCTTCCATGCCGAAGATTTCCACCTCGAGGCCTTGTCGGTTCGGCAGCGCATTCTCGACTTGGCTGAGTGTTTCCTTGTGCACTTGGTTCAGATGAACGGATAGACCTGGGGGGCGTGGACCATGTTAGCTCAAGTCAGGGTTCCGACGGAATACCGTCCGTAGTGCCTGCCTGTCAGCAATGTCTGTTCTCGGATGCCATCGTACCTCCGGCTGTGTTGAGTCGCCGTCCGCAGCGGTCGCATTTGAAGTGCTTGGCTTTCTGGTGGGAGATGAGGAGCTTCAAATCTTCGAAATCGCGCTCGCCTGCGTTGCAGAAAAAAAAAAAAGTCATCATCATGCAAAAAAATCAAAAAATCGGATCGATTGGAGCCATGGAGGGACATCGTACAGTAGTAACACCAAGGCCGCGTGAGCACTTCCTCAACGTCGGGATGCCCACGCTTCTTTTTACCCATCTTGGCGAGCTGAGGATGGGCTTTAGGGGGTTCGTCGGGTTTTGTCGGGTCGCGAACAGGATCTTGAGACGGAGGGGGGGGAGGGGGGGGGGGCGCTGTTCGGGGATTTGAATGACTGAATAACTTTTGGCGCCTTCTCGGTGTGCAAATTGCAGAAATTGCGGATGATACAATCAGAATCGTGCAGTCGGTCTGGTCTTGTGGTTGGTGCCTCCGCGGTGATGCCAGCAGGTCTGCGCAGCATTGGCTCGGCTGAAGCACGGCTAAATGGACGCTGCCCGCCCTGCCACCAGCCACCACCATCTCATCTCGCGAGAAACAGTCACATAAAAACGCGTCCTTTGAGTTGAGCAAACAACTTCCTGAATATGTACCTTGTATTGTATTGATGGTCTAGGTTTCTACATCCCAGCTCGCGTTGGCGTGGCGACCCATCGGCCAGCAACGCATCGCTCCAAACCCCTACTACTCGGGGGTGTCCATGCCCATTCAAATATTCATCGCTCCCGATTTTCATAAAGCGTACACCATATACAATGTCCCAACTTCCGTTTCCATGTGGAAACTCATACTCCGTATGGCCTGGCCAAGCGAAGGCCAAGCCATCACTGCTGCGGAGTTTGATCGAACATGATCAGCGGCCACTGTGCAGGCTGTGGCATCATGGGCAATTCTTCCCCAGTGTGGGACATGGCCGTGAGGCTGTTGTCTGACATGATGGGCGCGACGACCGAGCTACGACCCGCGCCGCCGCCGGCATTGCCTCCGCTGCCGCCTAGTGTCAGCAGTGCATTGGCACTATACCGTGCCTGGCTATCTGCGATTGCAGCAGTCCAGTTCTGCCAAGACGTCCTCCACATGAGGTCGGGCGTCTGGTGCTCCAAGGGCTGGCCATAGCTGACCAACGGATCAGACTGGGAGGCCACCCCGGTAGGATCGTCCGTGGATGCATTGGCTGTGTAAAACAGTGGTGCTTGGTCGGGTTGGTACGTCACGGGCTGGTGATGTGTGCTTTGGGGCGCTCGTGTGTCGACGTACGCGAGAGACGGATACGTGGACTGCGATGAGGAGGAGTCGTGTGCCTCATAGTATGCCTTTGATGCGTCATTCATGTGACAAGTGTCAACCAGAGGCACATTCGGATGCTGCGAGTAGGCCGGTGCTTGGTCGAGATGTCCGTGCTCGGATGCTGGGTGAGGCAGAGGTTGTTGGAGGTGCTGCTGTTGCCGTTGCCGTTGTCTTTGCCGTTGCCTTTGCTCTTGCTCTTGCTCTGAATCTTGCTCTGACTCTTGCTCTTGCTTGATTCGGAGCCCTCCTTGTGACGAATCTGGGATGCTCGTTTGGCCCATGTCATGATGAATCCATGCCATTGTTCGGTCGATGAGTTCAGCAAGCTGCGTGCTCATGCCACTCCCGCAACCTGCCGGATTCACAGAGATTAGCTTCAACGTTCAGCAGCGCGATTCAAGAGTTCCCAGTGTCGCAGATGCAGTTGGCTGGCGAGTCGCTTACCAAGTAGCGAACTCATTTCCTTGACAATATTCATCCAGCGGTCCATTTCGCTCCTCAAATTGGCGACTTCTTGTGCAGTTACTTCAAACCTTCTCTCCCACTGCGGCACGAGCATGGACAGAATCGCCACACAGTAGATGGACATCTGGTACCATGTCGTGTCCAGCGATTTCATCTTGCTCAGTTTCTCGACAGTCTCGAGATACTCCCTTGCCGCTTCCTCACAGATTCGCGTGTTTTCTTCAATCATGTCCCTGTCATCTGTCATGGCCAGAGACGGGTGACGAAGGTGCAGCCGATATTCCAGCACCAAGGTGCGAGCAAAGAGCGGCCCAAACATTTCGTGGTCGTGCGCTTTGGATGAGCTCAGTCGCAGGGATTCTGGTAGGGATGATTCCCAGCTTTCAATCTGTGCCTCCAAGGCAGTAACGACCGTCTTGTAGTTGCCCTCGTCTCTTCGGACGCTGAATACGTTGGCGTACATCTCCATCATGAGTGGTACCATCTTGTAGCCGCAGATGGCAATTTCATAGGGACAAGGAAGAGTTTGGGTAGCATCAACTCCATCATCAGAAAGCAATTCATCAGCGATGGGCTCGGGGAAGTCCACGTCAAAATCTTGGACAGATATTGGAATCGGGTAGCCCCTTTTGCCATTGATGGCAACGACTACAGTCACGATACACCAGAAAGCTCGTTTGCGAAGCTCGTTGTGCAAGTCGGTCGGCTCGCCGGGCTTCTTCGTTCTTCGATGCAAGTTCAACTCGATGGCTCGGTGCAGGGCCAGGCTGGCTACAATGGAGCCGCATCCTGGTTTCGGGAAAGATCTCGTGTGGGAGACGATGAGGGCGAGCCCTTGCAGCGCTTCAAAACTCGGCGAGGAAAAGAGGTCGTACATCTTGCTGAGGGCGAAATGGTAATGTTTGTTGGATAGATCATTATAATTATTACGTTGCTCCAGCGTTTGGCTGTTCCGGACGCCAAATTGAAACAGTATGTTGGAAAATACCATGTGCACCAGCACCAGCTCAGTCACGGATGGCTTGAAACCAGGTTCATCGTACACTCGCTCCAGCTAGAAAGGTGTCAGTCATGCCCGGTTTGTTCGCACGCTTGAGAAAAAAAAAAAAAAAGGGAAAAAAACCAGCAGATATGTTTTGGTTCGGATAATCTTACCAGCTTCATGAAAGACGGCTTATGCAACACCGGCATGAAGGATGCAATGGAAATGAAGTACCATTCGGCGTACAGGAAAGCGTTCCCACGGGTGGGTAGGTTGACTTGAACAGCCGGGTTGACTCCCATCAGAGAGCGGAGGAAAGATTGGACGGATTTGTTGTACAGAGGCATGGAAAAGTCGATGTCGGCGGGCGGCTCGTCAACGTCCGGGGCGTCAAACGAAGTTGTCTCGATCGTGGTGCCCAGCAAAGTGAGCGTCGTTCCTTTGAGGGAACTCAGTGGTGCATCGTCACCGACAACGCCCCAGATGGTTTCCTCGGGTCTCGTCTGCCATTCGTTGCGCGGGATCTTCCACCTGATGATGCCATCGTCCATCTTTGGCGGCGAGGTGTCTTTGATGTGCAGGGAGCCATATCGCGACCAACTCTCGGTTGATGTCGAACCCCCGTTGGCATCGGCGGTTTCGCTGTGAGCAGCTTCCGAGGAAGACCGCGCCGAAGGTGCGCCTAGTTGTTCCCATGGCTTGACCTCGACACCCTTTTCAGCACACAGCCGCTCCAAATCTCGAATGCGCGAAATCATGCTGTTCCTCTCCCTCTCCAGCTGTTGCATGTACCCCCTGCGCTCCGTGCGTCCTGTGACACGGTCCGTGACGAAGCACTCGAGGTTCAGATTGATGCAGTGTGAGCAACCTTCGGGCAGCGCATCGCACCGTATTTTCCTCACTTTGCACCTGTCGCAAGCCTGTCCGGTGCGGGAGTATGACTGGAGTCGGTTCTTGACGACGGAAGAGAAATCCTCGTGCCCGCGATCAGATCGAGCCAGCTTCATCTTGCCAGAACAGGAGCCATTGCCATCGTCGTCGCTGGCTCCACCGCCATCGGCCGATCGCTTAGCTGGCCGGCCTGGCATCGTGGCCAGCGGCTTTGTCGTTTGCAGCGAGATACTTGTCGGCGACGACGACGCCGGCGAAACGGAGTAGGCGCCAGTCGGGCTAGAATTGGAGCTGTTTGCCAGCCAAGCAGACGGCCGCACTGCAGTGTCGATGGCGATTGGATCTGGCAGGGACGCCGGCGGCACAGCAACCGAGGTGAAGGATGATGTCGGAGAAGGATGATGATGACGGGTATTTGGGCGAACAGAGCCGGACCCCGCCAAGCGTCGTTTTTTTTGGCTTGCGCTGAAGCTATATCCGTAATGGTAGCTGGGAGAGCTGCTCGAGCTGCTCGAGCTGCAGTGAGACGTGCGGGGAGGAGGCCGAGAGGCAGTGGGCGGCGACCTGGTATCATGAGGATCCGGGATCCAAGTGAAGTCGAACATTGACCTCGGGGAGGAGGGCAAAGTCGTCGAGGCCCGCCCCGAGTCGAGAGGATTGGACGGCCTCGAAGTCGACTGTTGCGGTAGCAGTGGTAGCAGTGGTAGCAGTGGGATTTGGACATGGAGCTGGCTTTGTGTGGAGTCGGTCATCATGACCATTATTGGTTGCCGCGGGCAGTGCCCACCTCGACAACGATGGGCGCGGCGGCGGCTGCAGGGAGTAGCGCGGTAGCACAGCGGGGCAGACGCCTGGCTGTTCCTGTTGCACTCCGTATTCTGCTGTGCGTAATCCGTACTCGTGTGTACGTGCGTGATGCGTCGGTAATGCCACATCCAATACGGAGTATGTAATCCGTACCTCCAAGGTCCATCCAGTCTGGTCTGGTCTGGCCAGGCGGGTTGCTTCCCTTGGCGAGTGGTCGGCCAGTCCCCCACCAGTCAGAAGCGATAGAATCGTCCGCGGCTCGGCAGGGGGGAGCTCGGCACCTGTCTTTTAGCCGTGCACCACCTGGCACCACCTGGCACCACCTTGCAAGGGTCTGGTGCTGGTGGGGCTCCTGATGACTTGCTATTTGCTAAAAGCCTATTGTATTATGACAGCTTCAGAAAACGCCTGGCCCTACTATACATAGGGATGGAAAAAAAACTAAAAAAAAAAAAAATGGCACGACCAGGAGGGACGTGTGAGAGTCGAAGGCAGGACTTTTTTTTTTTTTTTCGTGGGAAATAATAACAGGGCCAACGCCGTCAGAATCGGCCAAGCTCTCGCGTTGGCCGATTTCAATGGCGTTGTGCGAGGCAACGCGGGGAAGAGGACGAGAGGACGAGAGGACGAGAGGGCGAGAGGAAAAGAGGAAGAAATGGGTTTTACGGCAACTTGACCAACATGTCGTCTGATCAGTATCCTTCCCGTCCCTAAATATATCCAAGCTGGGTCTATATCACGTCCAATCCTCCGGCACAAGCGATATTCTCAAGGCGACGCTAATCCGCAATTGCCGAGCATCAAGTCGACTAATCCGTAGTAGTCATTATAATAGTCCTTCACAAGTTCCAAAGTCAAGTAAAGTACTGCGTAGTCCGTGATAAGTCATCGTCTCCTCCTGGCCGGCTTTGCCGTCACGTTAATACGGACTCGCACACGTGACTGCGGTCAACAAGTCGCCAATAACACAAGAATACAAGCATATGGGCCATCATCTCTCGCCATCGCCGAAGACATTGGTACATTGGTCGAAGCCTTGATGGACTGATGGACGTGAACTGGACGCCGCGGACCAAGAGTGGCGCCAGCCTTCCATTCATGCACCAATCGTTGCACGTGATATTTGAACCTTCGTGTCAATTGATAAGACTGGGCGGCCCGGCTCGTGCCATTATAATACCTTGTTGATCATAATCCATTACACGTTTCCTGTGTCATGACGCCGTGGCGTCCAAAGTCCCCCGCGGCGCGCCCGTGCAAAACTGTGAATGCCATTGCCGAACGTCTCGGGGACGGAAAAGCGTCTTTCAAATAATAGATGCAACTCTCTTTCCAACCAGAACTGTATACGCTGTCACCATGTCAGCATCAAGGTGTCAAGGACTACGGCTTTGCTCGGTAGAGTTTTCCTCGCTATCATTGCGGGCGATGCGGAGCGGATTGTGGCTGCAAATGGGGGGTGTCTGGTCTTGTCCCTTGTTTCCTCTTCTTCCTCTTCTTTCTCTTCATCTCGTACGACTGTCAGAGAGGGATCCCTCCTGCAGACTCATCAGTGCAGTGGGCCCTGAGGGCGAGTCATGTCGGGAAGCTGCAAGAAGTAATCCGTGCTCCGTACGTTACGGACTACTCCCGTACAGACCGTACAGACCGTACAGACCGTACAGACCGTACATGTTGACTCCATAGAAGTCCGTATCCCTTGCACAACAGGCGGGATGACCCGCGTTCAAAATTCGCATGGTGGCGTTGAGGGAAAACAGGATCGTGAGCTGCTCTCATGTGTCCGCACGCATTACAACGTTATTATTAGGACAGGTCCTTGGTGCAAGGTTGGCTGCATTGATGGCGCTCACATCTCACGCAACATTGACAACACGGACGCGAAATGGAGACCCCATTGTGAAGTTATGTAATCCCTATTGTGGGCCGTGGCATGGCTCGACAACATCTGGCCCATCTGGCCCGCCCCAACTTCTGCCCAACCACAACAACCCTTCCGTCTCTCTGGCTGGTCAAAGTGGGGCGGCATGGCCAGGCCAGAGACTTGCGGGGCAGAATGCCAAATCCTGTGATGTGCGCGCTTTATTTACCAAACCTCACGCCAGCAGTCTTGAATCATCTTTTTGCTCTCCTTGCACACTAACAACCTGAGCCCGAGCACGTAATATCCGATCCGACTCGATCCGGCGCGTCGAACGTGGACTGGACTGCCGCAGCCATGTCGCTCGAAACCGTACCCATCGAACACATTCCCCCCTCATACACGGTGTACCTCTCTCTTTACCGCAACGTAGAGAATGCTGCATTTCTGCACCAACAACTTCTCGACCGGAATGCCCATTTCGAATACGCCTTCATCGATGCCTCTGTGGTATGGCAATCCCCATGTCCTTCTTTTTCAAAACCCTGCACCCCTGTGAAGCATGCTTCGTCATGCTCGGAAATGGAAGAAGACGACGGGCTCACCATGCAACTCCACTGCGCGCGCGCGCCTCCAGGTAGTTTCCCGTCGCCAGCTGCTCTCTGCAGTCTTCAAGGCTGTCACCTCGGCGGCAACCGGTGCGCTCAAGACGCCAAATGTGCATTCTGAAATTGTCCTGTCGCTGAATCCGTCCAACAATGTAAGTAAGCTAGCCAGTCTCGGATGCGAGATATATCGGCCATCAGGCTGCGTTCAAACGTCCCCGGGGAGTCTCTAACCATGGTCGCCAATATTTGAGTAGATTGCCGACTCATATCGTCGCTTCGGAATTTCGCCCTCGACCAAAGAACTCCTCGTCGTCAAGGTGACGAATTCTTCAGATCCGTCGGCTCCTCTACCTCGCGAATCTGTCCAGGCTCATTTGACATCACATGTCAAAGGAGATGCTGTCGAAGCCACAGACGCAAATATTGCAGCAGTGACTGATACGTCCAAGATTCGGAAATATTACAAGCTCAATGGTCTGGGCTGGCTCGACGCCATCAAGGACGACAAGACGAGGCGCTCAGCATTAGATACCCTTATAGTTAGCTCAATTGCCTTGCGTGGACTCTGATTCAATCAAGGTTTAAGGCGTCTCGGTTCACGGAATGGGATTTGCCATAAAGATGCTGCGAAATCTTTCGTTATTCATATACGTGAGTCGTATCTGATCAACTATTATTGCCCCCTCCTCAATTGTGTCTACATACACATGTGACCATAACAATTCACCAAGCAAAGCTAGAAGTCCTGCTCCAAATAAATCGCTAACAAGATGACAGAATGCCGGATATCGCCTAAAACCATTATGCTTGTCGAAATGCAAAAACAAGGGGAAAGGGCGGAGACTATGCGGTATGACGCTGATGCCATCTTTACGCAAGACGAAGCGTATTCTTGAATCGACGAACAACTTCGGCCCACATGGCATCACGGCCACTCTTGGTTCGCTGAACGGCATCTTTGTTTTCCTGAGCGCGTCGCAACAGATACTTCATGCATTCGCCCGTAGTGCCCCAGACCAGGTACTTGTATGTGGGCAATTTGGGGGCCGTCGACGAGCTGTCATTGCGAGCCGAGTGACTTGCTTCAACAAGCTCGCAGCTGATTTCGTCGGCCATGCCCTGAAGCTGGGCAAAGGCAATGTCAGACTTGGCACCGCCTGCATCGCAGATGGCTCGAGCTTTTTGCACGGATTCGGCATTGTGGGTGGCAAGCACCAGATGGGCGGCAGGGTATTCAGTGTCGCCTTCGAGGGTGCCGTTCCATTGACGGGTCAAGACGCTTGCGGCGATGCCATCGTAGCAGGCGTCGGTGTCAGCCTTGGTGTCGTGGAAACATTCGCGAGGATCGGATCCCAAATAGGCGCCGCGGACAAGTTTAACTCCCAGTGAGAAGCCTCCTTCCTGTGCCTGGACAAGATGTCGTTTCAAAACCTGCGGGACAATCTTCTTGTACGCTTGGTACGTTCCATAGATTGTGGGTGACTCAGTGGAAGTGTTGTATTTTTTAGCGAATTCCATGGTCCAGTCATCGATACCGTCCTGGAGCATGTCCTGCTCGGCATCAAAGAGAAGTCGAACGCCCTGCTCGTGGGCAAGTTGGCAGATGGAATCGATGGATTTGCCCAAGTAAGGGCTGGCAGGAAGACGATGCTTCAACTGGTGCAAGGCCAGACTACCAGCACCGGTGAATCTGTGGACATGTTGTTTAGCAAAAGGGTTTTTTTTTCTGCGTCGAAACACTGGGCCTGTGGCGACTTACTTGAGGGCAACAAAGTCTCCGGGCTGTGCCAGACGAATTGTTTCGAGGGTCCCTTCCGTCCAGGGAACGATCTCATTATCAATGACCTTTTGTGTCTCTTGTCCCGCGGCTGACTCAACCTCCTCTACCTGCTTCTCCGTCAAGACGACCTCGCGCGCGTACCCCAAGATGACACCGGTGAAGCCAATTTTCTTCAGCCGGTTGATTGTTGCCTGCACTTCGGCAGGACTCTCGCCAGCGCAAAACTGGGCATAAAAGGACTTCTTGAGAAAGTATCTAAGAAGGGGATTCTTGTCTGGGTTGAAGATGGGATTGGTGCTGTGGGCCAGGAGATTCATGATGCGGAGGGAAGGCGGCAGCAACAGAGGTGAGGAGGACACGACAGTGGTAGCCAGAGAGCGGAGGATCATGCTCAGAGGCAGGACGGAGAGCGGCGCACGGCTGGATTCCAGGTTGGCGGGAGGCGGAACAGCACCAGGAAGCTCAGCAATGGTCGACGACTTGCGGCCCGAGAAGTGAATACCACGACGCTGTGTCGTGACAGCGTGACGCCCCTCGACCGAAGTAGCGACGGCGCCATGGCTGTGTCCGACCATGGCTGCCGCGACGAGGGCGCGTGAAGACGAGAGCGAGTCGGTGCTGGAGAGGAGAGTAGTAGAAGCCCGTCGAACCGGCATTGCAAGCCCTCGCGAAGGGCTGGGTCGCATTGCTATTCTCCTGCGCTGGAGAGAAGACTGTTGGAGTCCCTTTCGTGCAGCTGCTACTGGGAGTTATTCTGGTGACCTGCGACGGGTTCTGGTCGAGGTCATGTGAGAGAGAAAAGAGGGACAGAGGCGACGGGGGGTGGGTGCGCGCTCCGTCTCCTGTGGCGGGTTGGCTTTTTGTGTTTGAGAGGGGAAGGATTGTGTGAGAAGTGAGACGGGGGAAACGAAGTGAGAGTTTTGAGGCGTTGGGTATCTGATAGTTCTTGCTCTGCCTTTGCGATGGATGCGGAGATGGCGCGACCAACGCAGGCAAGACTGGATGGGGATGCGATGGGATGATGGCTTGAGATTGAGAATTGAAAAAGAGGCCACAAGAGTTGTGGAAGACAGCAAGAGAAGATGTCCGCAGCGTATTCAGCTGGGAAAACGTTTGTGATATATTAAAGTTGTGTGTTTTTTTTTGTTGCCCTTGGATGGTTAGTACGGAACACGAAGAAAGTCTCGAAAGAAATCCCAACAACAGCGAGGAACTCGTCTCTACTATTGATTTCCGGGTTTCCGGGTCTCCTTCCTCTGCGTTTGTTCGGACTCGGTGACTTATTTCTGACGAACCAGCTGACCATTTATCGTGGAGTGGGCGAAAGCTCCAGAAGGGCATTTGTCGTCTTATAGTTGTTCGTGTCCTACACTCCGCCTCCTCTTGGCCGGGGGGGGGGGTCAGGAACGGCGTCATCATTGCGCAAGGTGTGTGTGTAAATCGCTTTGTGGCGAGACAAAAATGTCCACGGCATTAAGAAACATGCGACACACAACACGAGTCCAGAACCTTTCAGACCACTCCGTCAGTTGCCATCTATTACTCAGTGTCGTTATCTTTGCCCCACCGACATCCGGGCCCCCATGCCGTTTGACCCCCCCCCCCCCTGGTTCTGGCGACCTTGCTCCTATCGCGGAGTCGGACGTTGCCCCCGTCCGTTGTCGGCGGTCGCCTCGTCAAGCGCGATGGCAGGGCCCCCCTGCTTTCCCAATCGGGGGAGCAAATCGATCACGTGGCTCCTCGCGGTGAAGACCCGAGAGTAGCCGTCCGAGTTCCTGCGCCCTCCCCACACAGAGATAGCGCAGCGTACGGGTTACACCAATCGAGATTGGTCCTTCTTTATCCTGGTGGCGCGCTGGAATGCCTCCGATACGGGGGCCTCGGTTTGCAGTTGTGATGACATGAAATGACACCCCCCCACCGCTCTGTTGTTCCACGGCCTTCTGTTGCAGCCAGCAAATGGGACCCCGGGGAGCCCTGCCTGGTCTTCCCAGATGTTTCTGATAGTCACCTGACCCCCGGAGGAGCATGGCCACCGGTCACCGAGCTGAAGTCCGTCCATAATACTACGAATTCACATCGTTGAACTCCCTTCCCTAATACCCTGCACACCAGGCTATTATTACGTGCACGGCTCACCTTGTCCGGCGCTGCCTTCGATAAGAATTTCTGTTCCCCGACCAATTTCCCCCGACTGCGCTGCCCGATCTCTTACATAGGCCCTCTGGTCACCTCTTGGCTGCGATGCAGAAGACGGCCCCCAATCCATGACAAACTGTGCTACACATGACGGATGACATTATGTGATGAATGATTCATCTGATCTACAGACTACGTGCCGCCTAAATATGGTCTACAGTACATATTGTGCAACACTCCGTGTTACGATCCTACATGTAGTCCGTACTCAACAACCTTGATCACCGCCGAACCAGGAGGAGAGAGGCCCACACCCAGCCACTGCCGGGAAGGCCGAAAGTCGGACCCAAACCCAGTGCTGGCGCGCATAGGCTCGGCAGAAGGTCTTGGCCGCCCTGCTGGCTAAAGACAAAACGCAAGTCAGTGGCTTTGTAGGAATCGAATCGCGATGAGCAAGAGACAAGCCAGGTATGTACATACTCCCTCCCTCTCGGGTTCTCACGCAATCCGCAATCGCCATCCGCTGCGGCTGCGAGAATTGGGAAACTAGGACTGGACATGTCTGTCGTCACTTGTCGGTGCCGCGAGAGCGCTTGCGTCTGCTCGGCTTGCTGCAGGGCCCACGGCAGATCCAAAGCGACGTCGGAGTGTCTCGACGTACCCTATCGGTCTGCCGCGGGCCAGGCCAACAAGGTCCTGCACACCTCCGTAGGCAAGCCCGAATAATAAACCCAGCTTGGCCGTGCGTCCAGCTGTTGACATCGAAAACCTGTCTGCATCACGCAGCCGAAAGTCGGCGTTTGTTAGCCACATCAGTCAGTCACGGTTAAAGGATTCCCATGCCCATGCGGCTTCGCTTCCCTCATTGCCTAGGTGCGTAACAAAGATTCCGACACTTGCCGCGTTTCATACACGTCTTTCATCTCCACGCGTCCGCAACCCCCTGTTTCCCCGGACCGACGTGCCAAGCACAAAGGCAAAAAGGCGTGATAAAAATCGGTGATGCAAACATTGACATCATGTCATCAGAATGCGGCAAGAATTGTGGGCACCAAGTATAGACGTCCCATAGATAGATACAACTACCGCTGGGTCCGTTCATCGCAACAAGGGGCCGAAGAGAATGTCATACTTACGCCATAGGGAAAAAGCGCCAGCCACCGTGAGCGTCGCCACCGTCGTTGAGAACATGTCGCTGCTGCCGCGGTAGCGATCTACTGTGCTTTCCAACCCCAAGGCCATGAAACTCCAGAAGCTCGTCTTGGCCGCCATCCGAAATCCTTCACGGATCCCACCCTGCATAGCATGATAGTTTTTGGATTTGTGGTAAAAATACCACCCCGTTGTGGTGTCGGGCATTTTATGTGCATGTTCTGCTCGGAAACGAAGCTGCGCCGTCTGACCACCCTGCACAGCTCCCAACGTGAAGCCTATGACGCCAGAAGATACAGAGCCCAGGAGCACGCGGGCCGGTGTCGAAATGGACAGTCTGGGATATGGATCTGACGTGAATGCATCATGATCGTGTGCCATGGGAGACTGCGGCGTACTTGGCAAGGGCGTGGTTGCAGTTACATCTGCGGCAGCTGTGCGATCCATGCCCGGATGACTTGTCGCGGCCAAAAGGGATCCGCTGGTGGGATAAATAAGAATGAGTCGTCTACATACAATGTCCAGAGCAGACGAGAAACTGTATGCTGTATGTGGGTTTATACCTCCTGTACATAGGTGCGTGCGGTGTGCGTGCGGGTGAAGTCCGGGACCAGGCGCGGGTATGGTGACAAGATGTTTGCCGATCAAGAGCGAGCGGATGGATCGTCTTTGTTCAGAAAGGACCTTCTCATGACCGTGCTATGTGTTCTTCGCACGGCCCATATCACACCAAGGCGTGGGGCAAACCATGGACGGGCAGTGACGATGGACGTACCGGAGAGATGGATTTTCCGAGCTTATCAGAGGATATGTGCTAAATGAGAAAGAAGAAAGATCCGAAAGTGCAACTAAACCGAAATTTCTGGCTAGCCTCTGGTGCCCCTATAAGTCTGTATGTACTCCTCGCAGCCCAACCCTGCCCGACATGCGCTCGATCATCAGAATTGTGCATAAGTGAAGAATATTCCAGTTGGACAAAGTCCAATCACTAGCTGAAATCTCAGATGGCCACGATTTTGCAAATGGCTCGACTGCTTGAACACGCATCGACGGAGTAGAGAGTTTCTCTTCTTCTAAGACACGATACAAAGTCGCAATAGGAGATCGTTGTCTCAAATGCCACTCAGGTGCGAAAACGGCACCACGTCATGCGTAAATAAACCATCAGCAGGATGTGACAATGCTCGCGGCTGCGGTCAGCTTACGACCTGTCTGAACAACCTCCACTTGCGATACGCAAAATCCGGCAAATTGTAGACAAGGACCTAACAGTTCCCCAATTTCAAACCCTAGTACATTTGCTCAACAAGTACTTTTCCACCAAGGCAAAACTGAAAAAGTCGTTCTCGGGCATCGCATATTTTGCGTCCTCGATGCACCAGTCAGGGGTGCCCGATTTATCAAGCAGTTCTCCCTCGTGTTTGCAAGAATCGAAATCAATGATAATTGGCACATCATTCTCGTTTATCATTATGTTTCTAGGGTTGATATCATTGTGGACAAGTCCCAATGCGTGCAAGTGGAGAATTGCGCCCCGAAGGCTCCGGAGGTAAAGCTCTGGATCTAAGGGCTTCTTATCCCTTAATCTTTCTTCGAGGTCCATTGAATACTTCGTGAAGCAAAGACCTTGTATTTTATCGTCTTTGACGATACACCCTAAGAACTCGATGATATTTGGATGCGGATTGCTTCGTAGAATTTCGCATACGCTGACCTCATTGATGATTTGATTGGTCAGATCATGAACTTGCTCGTCACTGTAAAAAAGAAGGCTTGGTCGCTTAACATAATGATTCTCCGCTAGCGGACTGGGAGATCGGGTCATGGATGGGTCGAATGACGGCCAGATGTCTTTCAAAGGTACTGTGTGTAACTCGTGGACATCGATCGGAACTGACGGAAAAAGACGAATACCTTTTCTGGAGTAGAAGTAGTTACCCGACTGATCTTGTAGAATGAATTTCGAATGGTCGAAAACAAAGTCGTCGCCCTTCCGGATGAACATCTCGGCCTGCTCGCATATTTTCATATGTTCTTCGACGTGAATCATGATTATAGGGAGGTCGAGGGATGTCTTGCTGACTCTGCCTGCTTCATGAGCCATTCTGTTAAGACAAGGGAAAATTATCTGCTCCGGCGATCATGAGTAAAATCACATGATCCCAGCCCACCAATGAACGACCCAGGTGTTCAGAAAGATGGAGAACTTTGCGACCAAGATTCTCAGCAGGCGATAGGGCTTTACTCGCACAACAATGCACCACGTAATTAGATGCATTGGCCACAATCAATGACCCCCCAAAAAAAAAATCAATAATGCACCACGTTAACCGCGTGAGAAGTTGAATTCTACAATTGGTACCGATTTTGCCAATCAGGCATTAGGCAAGGCGCAATAGTACCGTGTCTAATCCGTGTACTGGAACATAAGGCTTACGACATGTGGGCAATTACACGACCAACTAGACAATCTAGCAAACTCGAATTCAATGCATGAATTGAAACTAGAGACTGCTCTGTAACGTTCCCCCAATATCCTCATAACTGATCCCCAATAATATTGTGGGGGAAACCCAACAATTGTTTTGGACTTAATCCGTACCTGTCTACTGTTGCGGCGGAACGTAATTGGAAGACCATTTGCACGTGGTGGAGCCACAGTCCAAGGTCTTGGTTCGGCAGAGGGATCCGTCTGGTTGTTTGAAAGTCCTCCACACGCACCAATTGACTAAGACTGGGGCTTCGCAAGCTGCCATCGTATTGCGTGAAAAAAGAAGAATATTTCAATGAATGGCGACTTCGGTCAATGCCGTAAAAGTCAATCTTCCTTGCGCGATTGATTCAAACCCATTACATATTTTGATAAGGAGGACAGCTTTTAAGTTAATGATCAACCTTTGCTTAACATTGCCTGCCGTTGGATCGATCATCGGCAGTGTCACCATATCGGGCAGGCCATGAATGTGGCTGCATGCCTGATATTAGCAAACATGTGAGGTGATTGGGGGCCAAAAATGATTTGTGCGTGCATTGACGCTTTGCCATAGTTCTGTGCAATAAAGGGTTTCAAAGTTGCACAGCAATGTAACAGAGCAAATCGGAGAAAGTGCAAATTCTGCACGATAAGCAAGTGTGTCACTGTTCGGTTGTATTTTTGCACTTAGGAAGGGGGAGGTGGGTGTGGTTTTCGCACTTGTAAACACATACAAGGCAGGGCAAGGGCAGGGTTGCTCTACTAGGCTGATGAACCCCTCTCTCTTTCCTGATGTGGAGCATCACATTCGGGAACATTTTGTGAAATAACAGTGTGCATAGGATGTTTCGAGGATGAATTCTCGATCGTGCTGAGCCCATGATCCAATGGCAACTCTGAGAGACGAGATAAAACGTGTGAACACCTATTTGCAGGCTACAAGTTTTTTGCACTTTGCATCCATGGAAACACGTGACTTCGCGACCAAATTTAACACCTCAGGCATAAGCTCGTGTTGAAATCCGAGTGTGAGCGTCTTGACACTGGGATTCCAAAACTCGGAACAACTTGCGAAATCGGAAAACCTCTTTCAACAATGGTACAGTATTGAGCGTCTCACCTTCTCTTCTGCGACTAATTTCGACATGATATAGAGCACCGTGGATCATGAACTCATCTCTGTCCGCTTCAAACATGGCATCCACACAATCTATCTCTTTGTAGAGGCATCAGCACCCATGTCTGATGTATCCGCAGAATTGGTCAATGTCCTGAGGGACCGGTATCCGGGAGGTCTCTTTACATCCATTTCACCAGCGAAGACTACATCCCTTCCGTCAGAGCCCGTCTTGGCATACGGAGTGCTCAATGTCCCCAACGACCCTTCAAGAGGGTGGAAGAGAATCAAGACAGGCGATGGTGAAGTCAACAGTCCCACCAAGTGCGGCATAAAAAACAATAGCATTGTAGCCTTCACCTTCGTCACGGACCATATTGATGATGAAGTGCTGTTCGAGGTGGAGTGGCCCAAGGATGACGATGAGCTCTACGAGCAGGTGGGAGGATGAGCAAAAGCCGAGGGTTTCCTCGTCGTATGACAGTTCGCTTACCGAGCGTCTATAGAAACAAGCAGCCACTCTCCATCCCGCGTTCAAGCCCGTGAGATTCTATGCGATAAATGCAAGTAAAACATGAATACAACGAGACCTTTGAGACCTTTTCATCGCATGTGGTGGAGAGTAGAACAAACGGGCAACCCCACCCACCCTCATGGACTTCAACTCTACAGAAATCTTCCGTCAAGCACCGGGTCGAGGTTCCTGCAAATTATGTATTGGCAGCTCCACGGTTCAGATCTGCATTCTTCATGACGCGGTAGCGTTCCGAGGTCCCCGCGGGGGTAAGAAGTGGGGTCCATCCACGCCAGCTTCGTCACGTCAAGACTCAACAACAACCCGAGGTAAAAACCAGACATCTCGAGTCTTAACAGACCACCAACTCTACATCAGGCATCGATCGATTCAGTTTGCTGGAAGTCCGAATCATACCTCAACTTCTCATAATGCGGGCTTCCATCTGCAAAGGGCGCTTGCTGCTGCTCGGCACGAGCCTCGTGGCCCTTGGGACATCTTCCCAAGATGCCCAGCGTCCACTTCACCTTCACGTGCCCGGGCCCGAAAGGCACCACCATCGAGTTGACCCGGCTATTCTGGCAGCCTTGCAGAAACACCCAGACCCAGTTGACGCTTTCGTTTCGTTGCATCCAGAGCTGACCGATCAGCTCGCACAGCCTCGCCTGTTACACATCTTTGACGAAGGAACCACCAAATGGTTGACCGAGGGAGACAAGCTGCGGCTGAAGCGCAAGAGCAAGAAGTTCGCCGACATCACGGACCACGATGAATTCATCAAAGCAAATCGAATCAACTCCATGGCTGGCGAAGCTCGTACGTCTCAAGACTGAATGGCTGATCGACCGACCCTTTGATGGCCACGACTAATTGCAAAAAAAGACCTGCCAAAGCTATCCCACCATGGCATCATCAAGCCGTTGCTTCCACGTGTGTCTACCGAGAGAATGCACAAGGACTTGGAGCACCTTACGAGCTATTACACCCGTTATTTTGGTAGCGTTACCGGAGAGCGCAGCGCGCTATGGTTGCACAACCAAATCGCCGAGGTTGGATGTTTGGTCGCGTCCTTGTCTGATAATGTACTGATGTCTGAACCGTAGATTATCAAGAACTCTCCCTTTCACACACACATTTCACTCGAGTTCTTCACGCACGAATTCCCCCAACCATCCATCATTGCCCGATTTGAACCCAAAGTCCGGAATTACTCGCTGCCTCTGACCATCATTGGCGCGCACCAGGGTTCCATGAATTACTTGTTCCCTTTGCTTCCGGCTCCTGGTGCGGACGACGATGGCTCCGGCACGGTAAGCATTCTAGAAGCCTTTCGCGTGCTGGCAGATAGCGGCTTTATACCCGCCAACGGGCCCGTCGAGTTTCATTGGTACGCCGCAGAGGAAGGTGGACTCCTCGGTAGCCAGGCGATTGCACGATACAAGAAGGAATCTGGAGCTCGAATTGGTGCCATGATGGAATTTGTAAGTCGCCTCGACCCCCTCCTTCGCGCGCAAGAAGCTGGATGGGGGAATACCATCTGCTGAAGACGAAGTAGGACATGACTGCGTTTGTAGCGCGAAACGCAACCGAGTCGATTGGTTTTATCGAAACTCAAGCAGATGCCCCGCTGACGAAATGGGCCGCAAACTTGGCAAACGAGTACATATCGATTCCAGCCAAGATTTACACATTGCCGGGGTAGGTTCGCATTTCTGACCAGTCGCCGTTCAAAATGCATCGAACTAATTCGTAACGAGTCCCAGCGGCGCTGGATCCGATTACATGTCTTTCACCAGCCTAGGCTATCCCGCCGCGTTTGCGTCAGAGGGCAACCCTTCCGCCAGCAGCTTTCCTGGAGAGTTTGACCCCTACATCCACACAGAAAGGGACACCTTGGATGTTGACGACGAGACGGGGACATTCTCGTTCGAGGTAAACACCACTGAGTGGCTACGTCTCCACAATAGGCAAAACGCCCTCATGCTGACGGATTGAAATGCAGCATATGGCCCGTTTCTCCGAGCTTGCAATTGCGTTTGTTGTGGAACAGGCAGGCTGGGATAACAAGTGGCGATGATTTTTTCACAAGTGGAGGGTTGATGCTTTAGCGGGAATGGACTTGTCAATTATGGCCATTTGCCAATTACTATCTGGAAGTGTGTGAGCGCATTGGAGCACATTGGTAGGGGAAATCTTTGGTGACGTCTTAGTGCAACGACGCGCAAAGCATTTCAATTTAAACACTGCCGTCATTTCGGCGCCGGCTGACTTATATCATCCTTCTCAAAGTACTTGACCTCGTCGGAATTGATGTACTTTGCCACGTTATCGGCCTGCCACTTCTTCAGGGAGAAGCCCACCCCTTCGTGGCTGTAGTCCTTTTCGTTGTTCTGGTCCTTGTGGTGCTTGACGCGGATGAAGTCGTCATGCACGGTGGCGGGATCGAGGCTCAGGGTGATGAGAGAGTTGAGCGTCACGGTCTTGGGGAGCAGCCGCGGGGTCCACCTCTGCTCGTTCTTGAACTGCAGCACGTCGTCGTCGCTCCGGACCACCTCGTACCCCGTGTTCTCGCTCGCGCTGAAAAGCCTGGGCAGGGCGAACCACTGCCCGGCGACCTTGTGCCGGTTGTCGGCGTAGCCGAACTGGTCGTCGTAGACGCAGTCCGGGGTGTAGCGCTTCACGCGGTCGATCGAGGGGCGGCACGAGTAGAGGGCGACGATGTCGTCGAGGAGCGCCTGTCGCTGGGGGCTCAGCGGGAGCGACCTGGTGGGATCGGGCGTGTAGTCCGACGACGAGCTTGTCTGCCTCGACTCGAAGTCTGACCCGGGGGCGGCCGAGCTCTTCTTGGACATGGTGCGTGCTTGTCTGGCGAGGAGTGACGAGGCTGTGATGGCGAGGCGACGGACTGGCATATTTTTGTGCTCTGGCGGCGACGGGGGGAGAGCATGTCAGGTTTCTAGTAGAACATTTTTATGGTGGGTGTGCTGTAGCTTTGTTTCGATATCAGAAAGTTTGCCGCCCTTTTTTCCCGAGTCGTTGTCGTCATACAGTGCAAGGTGCTGCGACGAGCTCATGGTTGCTGGTCTCGCGGCAGCGTTATGTATCTGGACAACAAGCATGCAGGGGCGAAACTTCTCCTTTTTTCCCCCATTTGGGTCAAGACGAGCCACTTCGACGAGCCATGGCGGCGGATGACAGCTTGAAGTAACGAGTTGAAATTGTCTCTGCTGAAGCGCGGTGCATGCACCCCCCCCCTCACCCCTCCCCTCCACCCCGCCAGTTTACGGAGTAAATACATACATGTTGTATGTAGACTAGATCCCCCCTGTCCCTTCCCTCGGCTCATTCTCCGAGCGACACCCCCTCTCGGCCAATCACATCTCGACCTCAAGTTCCTCGAGTTGCCGAAACAGGATGACGGGGGTGATGCCTGAGGCTGCAATGTGAGGCTGTGAACATCCCCAATACAACTGATGGAGTTGTTGATAGTGATTTATGAACATGCCCACGGGGATTTGGCGAAAGCCCATGGCGTTTCTCCTGCCATTTACGGACACCCAGCAATATACATGTAAATGCCGATGAACGATTGCTGCCGCTTAAATTGAGAAAAAGAAGAGATTGGTATTCAATAAAAAATTAAAATGTCAAATCGACGTGGTCTAGTCATATCCTCGTGTTCATTTCGTGTTCCTCATGTTGGTTTGGCCAATTCCCCGTGTAATGTAATTTGAAGCCCATTCCTTCCTTTGCGCCGAAACAATCCCTGTTTTTTTTTTTTTTTTTTTTTTACCTGAATCCTCCCATGTGTTCTCGCAATGGTTACATTCCAAGCCTGCTCAGAGGAGTAGCCCCGCGTCGACCCTCCTCCTCTTGATGGAGCCCTGAAGCTCAGAAAAGTGCGTCGGCATGGTGAAGTGCGCCTCGTATCGACATGGCTCAGGGCTGGCCTCGTCCATCAAGTCGAGCCCCGGTTGAGAAAGCAGACTTGCTGCCGGGAAGGCGTAGCTGTCCAGAGGGAAGAAGCTTGCATCAACATTCACCGTCGGGTCCTCCCAGTCGACGGAGAATTGACGGCCGACGCGAGCGGCCGACGATTCCCATGGTGAATACAAGGAGGGACATGTGTCCGGTATTGAAGCTGCGTCATCATCAGTTCGTGGCGTGTAAATCGGGCTGTATGACTGCGAAGAATAGACACTGTTATTCCGTTAGCTTTCTTGTCCACACGCGTGGCCGCGCACTGTGCTTGGAGTCATTACCTCGAGACTGCTGAGTTTGAGTTTGAGTTTGACGATGATGATGATGATGATGATGTGTGGAAGAGAGTTGCGTCGGAATCAAAGCCGTTCGCCGTCATGTCTCTATTGCGGAACTCGTGATGCCAGTAATCCGGAATCGGCGGCCGTCGCCGCGCAGTAGCCAGATGCGAGTTGCCATGTTGCAAAAGGGGCGGTGTAGTGTCAAACCGCAACGTAGAGTCGAGGCTGCAGTGATGGTTTTCGGGATATATCCTCGTCTTTTCGTCGAATGATTGCGGTAGCAGCGACGTCGACACCATGATGAAGCCCTGCCATGTCTTGACAGACACGAATTCGCCGTCCATGACGACTTGATATTGGATTATTGGATTGCAACGATGTCGTTCCGTAAGAGTTTAGCGTTGCGCTGCGTCGATGTGGAATTATGCCTTTGTCTTTCCGCTGAGTTTACCAATGTGAGCTTGGACATGGGAAAGAGTTCGAAAAGACGTTTTTTTTATACCAGGCACAATGCAGGAAGAATGAGGGTTGTGGTTTTTCTCTCTTCCCTTTTTTCCAAGGATGTTTCTTTTTCTTCGATTGTTAAGCGTAACCTCTCGCCTCTCCTTTTTGCCCCGACTAATGTGTGAAACAGGTGGACACCAACGCCGGATCTGATGGGGGTGGGCACAAACAACCTCGAGCTTGGAATGTGCTACTGAACAGACGCAAGTGAGCTACGCAGCGGTGCCCACTACTGCAAGCAGTAGTTGCAGTAGTTGAGGCTGGCATGGCACGGGATAGGGATAGGGTCGTCCGAGCCATCTGCTGACCTGGCAAAGCATGTGTGTCCCTTGTTCATCACGGCACAAGTTGGGCCTCGAGAAGCCGAGCAACAATCCAACAAATACTGCTGCTCCAACATGCCTAGTGTGAGCGTCTTAAACCACTTTGGGGGCTGGCTTGGCATTGGAGTTCAGGACGTGAAACATGTGTGGTGGTGACAGATGGAGATGCGAGAGAGAAAAAAAAAAGGGGGGGGGGGTTCTCATACCGGGCTACCGGGCCTGTCTCATTATGCATGCACCTCTTCTTAAAACCCAGGCAGCGTAAGACATTTGCTCGCACGTCTCTCTGGAAACACTGGCGTTTATTGTACATGTTGTAATCGTTGTCATCCTCACATGCCCGCCTGGATGACTCGGGCGAAGGGGAAAACTCAGCACCGTGTGGGGGCAGGGAGAGGACAGATTCATCAGCTGCAAGATTTTGCTTGAGTACGGAATACACGTGCTGCCCATCAAGACGACGTGGCGCGTGACCAGATTGCCCATCCCCGATTGGCCATCCCAGATTGGCCATTCCCATTCGGGAATATGCATCCTGGCTGCGGGGTGTCGTCGCATGCAACCTTCAAAAAAAAAAAAAAAAAAAAAAAAACCCCGAGGCCCAACGTCAACGAAGCCTGCAAAGACCAGAGCTCCGTGTGTAGCATGCCCAAACGCAACCTCCTGCTATGCTTTGATGCTTTTGGCACCTTGTTCTGGCCCAAGCCAACCGTGGCCCAGCAATATGGGCAAGTTGCGCGACAATGCGGCATGGCTGCTGGCTGGACCCAAGGCGAGCTTCAGTCGCACCTCGCCGCCGCAATCCAAGACGAGGCAAAGGTGCACCCAAACTACGGAAAGGCCTCCCGACTCAGCCCTACAAAGTGGTGGACCAATGTCTGTCTTCCGAACCCTCGCACAATGGTGCCACTGATCGTTGACAATGTTTCATCCCAGGTGATATACAAGACGTTCCAGCCATTTGCCCGTGACCAGCCGTTACCGGCAGACCTGGCTCCAGCGCTAATACAAAGGTTCTCATCAAGTCGGGGGTATCATGTCGAGCAAGACTTGGTGGCTACCTTGAGGAGATTGAAGAAGCAAAGGAGGTCGAATATGGCGTTTGACAGGATCGTGATTGGCGTCGTCACAAATTCCGACGATAGGGTCCCAAGCGTCCTTTCGTCGTTTGGCCTCAGTGTCAGTCCGTTGCGCTACGGAACCCATGACAAACTTCCCTTTATTGGGGGCCAGCCTTATGACATCGACTTTACTTGCATGTCATACGACACTGGTTATGGAAAGCCTCATGCGGGCATGTTTCGCGCCGCTGAGCATCTTTTGACCCAAGTTGTCGCTGCGGGCCATATCCAGACCGTCTCTGAAGCAGATTTGGACACCGACTCATGGCAGAAACTGCATGTCGGGGACGAAGATGCCAAGGACGTGGTGGGAGCTCTCAACGCGGGCTGGAACCCCGTGCTTCTGGATCAAGATGGGAAGTGTGCCGAGATGCCTAGTTTGGAAGAGCAATCCAACCAGTCCATCTCCAGTGTCTTTCAAAGGCATAGCACGGTGAGGGTTCAATCGATTCGAAATCTGGTTTCGTGGCTTTTGGGCGAAACCGATCGTGACCGCCGCTGCGAGCCGTAGAAGCCACGCTGGGTGGGAGCCGACAGGACCCAGCCGGTCGAACATAGATGGAGACCCGGCCACGACACACCCAACAAGGGATCTATAAGTGTTTACTCGGTGCGGTGTTTACTCGGTACGGTGTGCAGAAAATAGGCATCTTGGCGCGCATACGTGATTAATAGACTAGTAGCAGTGCGTGACTTCGCCTTCAGTCAGTGTCAATGTACACGTAGTTGTCACTTCCTGACTAAGCGCCGCGTGTCCCCAATGGCCCACCCCGTGGCATGCATTTGCATCCCTCCCCCTATCCCTGATCCCAGGCCCTCCCATGGCGTTCGACGTTCGACGAGACGCCGACCTCACCACGCAGACAGACCGGACTTCTTTCTTGTTCTACCGCGCACGATTGGGACAAAGCTCTTTGTCTTGATGCACCGTAATCTGTACATGCTGCTGGTTTCATGTTGGTTCGGGCCCTCCTCCGCAATGGCTTCGGCCTCATGGTGCCCGTGGCCGTAGCCTGTTCGATTTACCTATATCTGTATCCATTCTTCAACCGATGCGCTTTCCCCTTACCTTCACGAGATGAAGACGAGGCTTTCGAAGTAACCAGGAACTTGCACTGGCCTTTTGCAGACGAAAATGCCCATCCGCATCTCTCGCCGACGAAGCAGGCACCCTTTCGACTCCTCGCGCTTGGCGATCCTCAACTTGAAGGCGATACATCGATACCAATAGCTTACCTGGGCGTGTTTCCCCATGTCAAAACCATCTTTCGACGACTCACCTACAAAATCTGGCACGATTCCCTCAGAGATCGCGTGCGGATGATAGTGCACGATGTCATTGATATCTTCTTTGAGGACATCCCTTTCATCTTCGAGTCCTTTCGCAAACGATTCGATCTCTTTGGCAACGACTTTTATCTGGCGCACATTTACCGAACCGTGCACTGGTGGACACAACCAACCCACGTGTCTGTTCTGGGAGATCTTCTCGGCAGCCAATGGATTGAAAACGACGAGTTCGACCGCCGGGGCCGTCGATTCTGGAATAGAACGTTCCTTGGGGGTGAGCGTGTACCCGACGACGTTGCCATGTGGCCGAGCCATGAGTACAACCTGTCAGGGCTGCTCGATGGCAGTGACCAAGAAAAAGTTTGGACGCGAAGAATCATGAACGTGGCCGGCAATCATGATATCGGCTACGCCGGTGATCTGACACCGGAGCGGGTGAAACGATTTGAACGAGTCTTCGGCAAAGCAAACTATGAGCTGCGCTTCGAGTTACCTGTGACAGATGCCGAAGCCAATGCCACAATACATGACCATGGCACGAACCCTGGTTCTGTGCGACTACCCCCCGAGGTACGAATTGTGGTATTGAACGATATGAATCTGGACACGCCGGCCAAAGACCAGGGACTACAGGAAGCAACGTATCACTTCATCAATGCCGTCATCGGCACGGCTTGTGCCGTCGAGTACAAGGGGCAATTCACCCTGATCTTGACCCATATCCCCCTGTACAAGCCTGCGGGCGTTTGCGTCGACGCGCCCTTCTTCGACTTTCACGGACCCGAAGAAGGCGGCGGTGTCAAGGAACAATATCTCCTAAGTGCCGATGCAAGCAAAGGACTCCTTGAGGGGATTTTCGGCGTCGGCCGCGACCCCCAGGGATCTGGCCAGGGCTTAGGCCGTCCCGGCCTCGTCCTCAACGGCCACGACCACGAAGGCTGCGATACATACCATTTTGTCAATCAAACAAACGGCACCAGCCCCGAAGAACGATCTTGGGAGTCACGTCGGTGGAAAGATGCCAAACTGTCCAACATCCCCTCAATGGAAAAGCACCCCGGCCGCCGAGAAATCACTGTGCGCAGCATGATGGGAGACTTTGGCGGAAATGCCGGCTTGCTCAGTATGTGGTTCAATCTCGAGACATGGGAGTGGGAACACGAATACGTCGATTGCCCGCTTGGACGACAACACTTCTGGTGGATGACACACTTTTTGATATTGGGCGTTGTATTCTCTGGGGTTGCCTACGTCGCGGTGGTGTGTCTCGAAGCACAAGGTGTTGATGTAGATGCCGGACTTGGCAAAGGCGTCAAATGGGCGCAATCCAAGCTGGAAGGAATCCAGAAGGCCAGGAAAGCACAAGCAGCGAAGGGGGACGGGGCATTTGAAAATGGGAAACCTCCCGAAAAGTCATGATTGGATGCGGACATCATTTTTGGGCCTTGATGGATACCCAGGTGGGCTCTCGTTGTATAACACTCGATAGCGATGGCATTGTGCTGCTTCTTTTCTTTTCTTTGTTGTTTGCTCGCATAGCTGGGGCGTCTTTCATGCTTTTGTGTCCGTGGCAGGCCGGGTCGTTGTTGTGATACAAGACGTGCGACCTTGGTCTGACGGCCTAGATTGATTTTGAACATGCAAACAGAATCAGCTCCGTCTCAATTCGCTACTAAATGACCCATGGCGCCTGATTTGTGGTACAACGCATCGTCCTGGCCAAGAGCAAGCTGGACCAGAGTCGGTTTTTGCCCAGTCAAGGAGGGTGGCGGGTGGCCGTGCAATGAATCCAGCAAGTAATCCGTCCATGATCCTTCCGCAGAATAACACCAGGGCAAAAGAACCTAATCAGGTTCAGAACTGGTGAGCAAACTGGTGTGACAAGCTACCATTTTTCCAAGGCCGGGACGGGCTCCAAATCTCGCTACATGGCCAACGAGCAAGGTAGAGCACAACACCAGTATAAACCCCCCCCCGTGTCCAACAGCCATGTCACAATATCACCGGGTAGAAGCGTAGGACAAGGTCGAAATCAGAAAAAGTTCAGCACGCTTTCCTCCCGGGAAGCATAAGAAGACGACCGACCCGCCCCTTTGTCGTGGCCAGTGGTGATTCGATCCACGTCACCGTCACCGTACACCAACCATGCCGTCCTCCTTGCTCCTCGCCATGCTCTGCCACGTCTGGCTATGCCACGCCTTCCCGCCGGCGTGCTCGGACACAGACCTCGCCTTGGCCTGCGGGCGGCGTCCCGGACGGCCGGATCGACTGTCTCCGGCGGAGGGGGCGAATGCGACTGCTCGGTCGGAGCGGGACGAAGGAACAGCGAGGCGTGGTCGCGTTGGCGTCGGGGCGGGGGGGGGGATGCAGATGGGATGGGAAGTGTTATCGCTGACGGGGAGAAATAGGTACTTCCAGTGCGTGACGAACCCGAATTGCGAGCGCTGCTGGGTTTCCAGAACCGCCACGACGACTGCTGCGCCCACGCGTGCGGGTGCGCATGTTGTCACGACACGACGAGGTGGTGCTTCGGCATCATAGTTGGGCATCTCTCCGCTATCTGAAGTTGGGAAAGTTCAGGAATGCTGGTATGCACATGGAGACGAGCAGTAGGGGCGAATTTCTCTCATCATTCAAACTGCCTAGGTTAGGATAGATAATTCAAGACCCAAGCACCTACGTGTGTGACCCCTCATGCCAAGTGAAAAAAAACAAAAACGAATGCAGTACAGAGACCCCTCATGCCAGGTGGGAAAAAAAAATGCAGTACAGAATTCGAGGTATAAAGCCGTCCATATCGCCTTGCATATCGAGGCTGGCTTATGAAAAGGAAAGCCGCTTCAGGCTCAAGCCGCAACTGACACGTTGTGCAGCGCGTAGTCTTGAAGATGGACACCGTCGATCAACTGTGCTGCGTGATTTGTCCGACCATCTTCCTCCTGCTCTGGGCCATCGGTCCATCCGCGCTCCGGGCCCCAGCAGATCGTACGCTTCGCTTTGCTGGCCACGTCGAGAAGTCCGCGCATCATGGCGCCAGTCTTCTTCACACTGGACCAAGCCTCGAATTCCACCATTGCCGTGGCGGGGAGGCTGGTAATCACACTGGACAACAGCCGGGCGCTGAATTGTTCGTAAAATCCATCATATCGGCGAAACCCCTTGAACAAGCTGTCGCTCGGATCGCACTCCACATAGACAGTCAACTTCTTCACGTTGGAGCAGTCTCTCAGGCCGAGCGCATCGTTTACGACCCATCCACGTGGTGGTGCGCTCCATCCAGGGCCAAGCCGGAGCTCTAGCGATGTGATGCATTGCCGTTGAACTGGTTTCAACCGCGCAAGCATGGGCTTCTTGGACTTGAAGTACTTTCCCGGGTAAGTTGGGAATATTCGAACGCTCCGCGTGCTGTAGAAAAAGTGAGTGGCTTCATCGTGAATCTGCTTGCACACCCGCATGAGTCCAAGACTTTTGTGTACACGTTTATAGTTCTCTGGACAGAGATCCAGGACCCTCTCAGTATCGTGGAAATAATGCTCATAAATCTTGACGCGTAGTTCCGAGGGCAGAGTCAGGAAATGGAATGGTGTCGCGGGCACGCGAACCTTGCGTTTGAACGGTATCAAGGGCGTGTCGAGAGTCAGGGAAGCAATGGAGAGCTTGTTGACTTCATCGTCGTTGGCAGCTCCAGGAGTAGCTTCTGGCCCTGCTGTGGAAGGGTGCGGATTTCTTGTGGACAGCATCGGAGCCATGGGTCGAGGGACAAGACCGTGGAGAGACTTGGATCCCCTTCTCGTGGGCCGCTTAGCCATGTTGAAAAAGTTTGCGCTGCTTCGCAAGACTTGAATTGTGATAGGCCGTATCTGCTAATGGGTGGCGAATTTCTTATCCGGAAATCTGCGCCAGCCCGGGCGACAAGAAAACCTAGACTGAGGCGTCGAAGAAGTGAATTGTAACGTCGATGACGAGCCGCTTGTGATAAATGGTCTTTCAAGTTATGATTGAAAGGGTACGATCGTGAATGAGAAAGTCTCGGAAGCGAGCCCGCTTGAAGAGGGTGGTGCCATCGTGAAGTCTCAAGACTCTGGAAGACCACCCTCTCTCTACAACACAGCGCAAGCAGGCATAACACCGTAATTTGTGGAATTTTGTTGTTGATCGAAAAGCTGACTCGAATGCTCAGTCAATCGTCTCAAGGCTGACCTTGGAGAAGATGGTCTCGTGATATCGGTGTGAGAAGTCGTTTGGAGCCAGTTCAGGGACGCTCGATTCGTTCCGCTTATTAATGTCGTCATCCAATAGGGATTGGGATTCGGCACTGGATCACGTGTGGCCAAACCACAAGACCCCGGCAGACGGCGAAAGCGAATATCCGGCCGCCAGCCGACGAACCCCCCCCCCCCCCAAGTCTGCCATTCGCTGCTGTAAATTTTCGGTTGGAAGAGCTGTCATGTCATCGGAAGAAAAAGGGACAGTATCTCAATTTTTTACCCTGGTCACGGCCGTCAACTTTTGAGCTCAGCGCCGATCCTTCAACAGCATTAGCTGTCAATACAATGCAAAGCTCGTGAATGCTCAACAAGCCACTTGCTTCAACCAACTAAAATTATCTATTTTCATCAGCCCCCTTTCATCAACGATGATGCTGTCCAGAATAGCCCGTGCCCCGCGCCTGGGCCTGATGGCCTCCCAGTTTTCGCGGTCGGCTGCCGGTTCAGTGCCGCGCAATAGGCAAACCAGCGCTTCACTGTCGCCCTGGGTGCGAACGATGGCGAGCAGCAAAGACAGTGGCGAAAGCGGGAGTCGGAAGCAGCCATCGCAGTCCGGATCCCACGCCGAATCGCAAGCCAACACCGAATCTGCGTCGTCACAAAACCCCCCCCCATCCGATGCCAACAAAACCGAAGCATCCAAGGAAGCTGAGCCCATCCCTTTCCACAAACTTCCCGATCTCACACAGGGCATTCCCTCGACATTGGACGAAGAGCTGCGCAAGCACTCGGGCAAGCCTCAGTCCGCATTGGAAGCTGTAGAGCAACAGGAGGACTCGGGCGGTCGCGGAAAGCGAGAGCGTCCAGAGTACGTTTCAACAAGCGACCGCAATCGCAAATGGTGGACACGATTTGTCCTTCTCGCCGTAGCTGCTGGAGGATCTTTTGCCGTGCTCTACATGGGTCGCGACTGGGACGATGTCATCGACGCGGAGCGTCACAAAAACATTCCCAATGGCTGGAGCCCTAGTCTCTGGTGGCTGAGAGCCAGAGCTCGCATGGGAGAGTCGGTCTCTTATTATCAAGATCCCGCTTTCGAAAAGCTTCTTCCTGATCCCGATCCGAGCTTCGAGCGACCATATACCCTGTGCTTGAGTCTGGATGATCTGCTTGTACACAGCGAGTGGACTCGTGAACATGGTTGGAGAGTGGCTAAACGACCTGGCATGGACTACTTCGTTCGATACCTCAGTCAATACTACGAATTGGTCCTGTTCACAAGTGTGCCATTCGCCATGGGCGAACCCATTGTTCGCAAGCTCGATCCCTACCGCTTCATCATGTGGCCCTTGTTTCGAGAGGCGACCAAGTTTGAAGACGGCGAAATCGTCAAGGTAAATTCGAGATGGTCCCGTCTCATCGCCGCATTTCCAGCTAACAAAGGTTTCAGGACCTTTCGTACCTCAACCGAGACCTGTCCAAGGTAATCATCATCGACACCAAACCACAACACGTCCGCAAGCAACCAGAAAACGCGATTATCCTGAAGCCTTGGAAGGGAGACCCCAAGGACGATGACTTGGTGGGGCTGATTCCCTTCCTCGAGTACATCCATACAATGCAGTACTCGGATGTCCGCAAGGTTCTCAAGTCATTCGAGGGCAAACATATTCCCACCGAGTTTGCCCGTCGCGAAGCCATTGCGCGAAAGGAGTTCAACAAGCAATTGGAGCAGAAGAAGAAGACCAAAGGATCTGGAGTGGGAGCCCTCAGTAACCTCCTGGGGCTCAAGTCAAGCAAGATGAGCATGACCATGGCGCCCGAGGGCGAGCAGAACCCGTCAGAAGCCTTCTCCCAGGGCAAGATGCTGCAGGATCTTGCTCGGGAAAGAGGACAGCGCAACTATGAGTTGCTGGAGAAGGAGATTCGCGAGAACGGCGAGAAGTGGTTGAAGGAGGAGCAAGTGGCGATGGAGAAGGCACAGAAAGAAGCCATGAGCAGCATGATGGGATTCTTCTCCGGCGTGTTCGGGCCAAAGCCATCCGACAGCACACCAGGCGCGGACGAGAAGGCATGAGCTTACAACAACACATCGAAACGCCTCCCACCTTATCACCCCCCAATACTTGTACTCTGTAAAATAGCCCCAAGAAGAAGCAAAAGGAGGGAAATCGATCTTATGGGTGAGCCACCAGCCATACGACAAACCGGAGAAAATTAATCTTGTGTGTATTTCATCAAGGGGACTAAAATGGGGGCCATGGCATGCTGCACTGCACATAGAAGATCTTTTCGCATTTTGACAGCTGGTGTATCAGTAGCATAGCATACATCGGCGAGGATCAAAGACGGAATAATTTGTATACTAGTTGTACGAAACATGGAAGTTGCATGTATACGATTATGCATATCGGCCATGTGAACACGGTGGTTTGTCTTGCTAGCTGCTCAGTAATGTTTGATCCGAGACGCAGTCTGCCAACAGGTTCAGGCGCCGGTGGCTCCGAGTACGACCGACATTGCCACTTTATCGTACATATACCCAAGGTCATTGGGAACCCAGCACTGCCAACGCATTCCGCAACTCGAGCACGGCAGTCGGGACATCCTCAAAGTTCAGAGCTGAAATGGCCCACTTTGCATGTTTCTGCGCTTGCTCGATGCTCTTTGGATTCGGCGTGTGGGCCACCGGAGCAGAGGCCGCTGGATGAGGATGAGCCGCACGTCTCACTGGACTCGGGGCTGCTACGACGGGTTCGGTTGCCGGCAAAGTCTTTGATACCGGGCCAGTCGTTGATGAAGAAGGAGGACCAACTGTGGATGTCCAAGTCTGGTGATTTGAAGCGGGAGCGGATGGCTCCGGAGGCGGAGGTGCAAATTGAGACGGTAGTTTGGTAGGTATCTGGGGAGATGGCTGCATGGGGATCTGAAACTCGGGCGAGGGCACCGAGGATGATTGCGTCGGCGCTGATGGCATCTCGAAAGTGGATGGGCCAGGACTCTGGCTCGATGGCGACGGGCCAAATGGCTCATTCGCAGCAGCAGACGCCGGTGGGAGGTGGTAGCTCGTATGGGCATGTGAGACGAGCTGTTCCCCGGCGTCTTCGACGTCCTCGACCGACGCAGGAGGCAGGAGGAGGCTAGACGGGTCGGTGATTTGCCGCACTGCCGCGTCACTGGGGTCGAGGGGCTGTTGCTCCGGCTCTTGCTCGATCTGCGGATTTGATTCGTTGGGATCTCTGCCTTCGCGAATCGCCCTGAGGATACGAGCGGCATTCCACTTGGCGAATTTGATCCTCTTCAGGACTTCGGGTTCGGGGGTGCCCCATTCGCGGGTCAGGTCGTAGAAGGTTGCGGCGGCGTCGAACGTATCTGCTGTCTGTCTGCGAGGCGTGAGCTACCGTGCGGTGATGGAAATTTTCGTCTTTCATGGGTTTCCAAAGATGGGGGGTGGGTTGGCTGAGTCCATGGAACCATGACCGCGCAGGGAAAATCTGTGTACCTCGTCACCTTGTTGGCTCGCATGGCGCGCTCAGCCCGACTGAAGGTCTCTTGGGCAAACTGCTCGACATAGGCCTGGCCAGCTGTATTGTCCACTACGGCGTCATCGTCGGCCCGCTCCGTCTTCGTGGCTTCCAGCCTTTCAATCAAGGATTTTGTGAAGGCGAAGCAGTCATCGTCGGAGGTGTGAAGGTTCTTTGTCACTATCTGGTTGACGGCGTGATATTCGCCTGAGGGATTCGATCATCAATCAGCGTCTGTGAACGATGGATTTGTTGTGGTGTGGAATCTTTCCATGACGATTGTTCTTGCTGTCTCTTTCTCTCTCTCTTTCTCTCTCTCTCTATATATATTTCCCCGTGTTGGTAAACTTACACCAATATGCGATGGCGGGCTTGATGGTGCGAAGCTGGTTTGCGCGATTGATGAAGCGGCTGACCTCGGGGATCTTTAGAGGCGGGGGAAGTGGCCCGGCGCTCATGGTGGGTTCGGGAGACGGTTGCGCAGGAAAAGGGCTTGCTAATGTATCGGTAGATAAAGTAGGGGCAATATGCGGTCATCTAAAAATGATAAAAATCACTTGCCGACCGTTGCGTGTTGTGGGAGTACATGGAGGCTTGTCTGTGATGGTGAGTCGTGACAGTTTGTGGTTGACGCAATTGTTGCCGGATTTCCCCCTCCGGCTTTCCCCCTCGCCTCTGCCTGGCCCCTCTGGAGCTCGTGCCACAGCGGCGGCGGTTGAGTCAGGACCTGCAGCATTGACCTGCAGCGTTCG
The DNA here is from genome assembly GCA_019022495.1 of Epichloe hybrida. Lineage (NCBI taxonomy): Eukaryota > Fungi > Ascomycota > Sordariomycetes > Hypocreales > Clavicipitaceae > Epichloe > Epichloe hybrida. The sequence goes on from JAFEKR010000052.1 coordinate 215,934, forward strand.
TGGCTGGGGGGGGGCGTGGATGGCCTGCCCTGTTGGCCTGCCCTGTTGGTTCGGAAATAGAGGCAGGGTGGGCATTTACATACATAATACATATGTACGGATCCGTATGTGCATACAACATTTACGGACGTACACCGTGGCCTTTTTGCCATTGCCCATTGCCCACTGCCTATATCAAACCCCATCGGCCGCACCACCACCAACGGCGACGGCGCGCATCTCTGAACATTCGCCCGTCATCGTGTTTATTGACATAACTGCCCCGTTGCTAAAGGACGCTCGCTCTGGGCGCCATATCGCCGTCGACGATGCATAACCCTGTTGTTGCCGTTGCTCTCACGGCTGTTCTGGCCTCCCTCCCATGCGCCAATGCCATGTACACCAAGAATTCGCCCGTTTTGCAGCTGAGCCCGAAAACCTACAACACTCTCATTGCTCAATCAAACCACACTTCGGTACGTCACTCATCTAGCCCTTTCATTGCATCAACCCCCCTCCTCGTTACGGTGTATCTCTTTGTCAGGCCCAAGTCTTTCGTCAGTAGTCTCATATTCATCGCAGATTGTTGAATTCTACGCCCCTTGGTGCGGCCACTGCAAAAACCTCAAGCCGGCGTACGAAAAGGCAGCCAAGAACCTGGAAGGCCTTGCCAAAGTCGCGGTTGTGGACTGTGACGATGAGGCGAACAAGCAGTTTTGCGGGGCCATGGGCGTCCAGGGCTTTCCTACTCTCAAGATTGTGCGTCCGGGCAAGAAGTCGGGCGGCAGACCTGTTGTGGAGGACTATCAAGGTCCCCGCACAACTACGTCCATTGTTGAGGCGGTCGTGGGCAAGATCAACAATCATGTCACACGAGTCGCTGACAAGGATTTGGATGCCTTTTTGGCCGGCGACAAGCCCAAGGCCATCTTATTCACTGACAAGGGAACCACGAGCGCCCTGTTGAGAAGTCTCGCCATTGACTTCTTGGACGTGATATCATTTGGACAGATCCGTAACAAGGAGACCAAGGCTGTTGAAAAGTTTGGCATTGACAAGTTTCCTACTTTCGTGCTCATTCCGGGCGGAGACAGCGAGCCTGTTCTATATGATGGCGAGTTGAAGAAGAAGGAAATGGTGGAGTTTCTGAAACAAGCTGGCCAACCGAACCCAGATCCTGCCCCAGCCAAGGCCAAGTCCAAGTCCAAGCCAAAGAACGACAAGAAGCAACAGTCCGGCACTGAGCCTGATACCGGATTCAAGGAAGAAGCCGAGACTTCTACCAGCGAGACGGCAGCGGCCGAGACTCATGCGTCTACTCCCAAAGTCATCTCAATCACCACAGTAACTAACGAAGAATTCTTGACCGAGAAGTGCCTCCATTCCAAAGCCAACACCTGCATCCTTGCTTTTATTCCCGCTGATGGCTCCGAAAACGGCGCCAAGGTCACGGCATCGTTGTCCCACCTCAACACCAAATATCTTCATGGACATCGACAACTCTTCTCTTTCCTCGCAGTTCCTGACCAGGTTGAGGGCGTTGATGCCATCCGAAAGACTTTGGGTCTTCAAGCAGACGTCGAGCTAGTGGCTGTCAATGCTCGTCGAACATGGTGGAGACATTATCAGGGCGACTTCAGCGTCGAGAGCGTGGAGTCATGGATCGACGCGATCCGAATGGGTGAGGGTTCTAAGCAGAAGTTGCCCAAGGACGTCGTTGTACAGGATTCTGAGGAGACCCCAGGAGAGACCTCGACAGAGACCACTCCCAGGGAGAAACGACAGGAGGAGGAGGAAGTGAAGCATGAGGAGCTCTAAATTGGCCGCAGGGTCTTGTAAACAGACAGACACCAACCAGTCAGCTATCATAAGTCTTCTCTCCTGGGAAAAAAAAAGAAGAAAAAAAAAGAAGCGGAGGACAAAGAACCCACTTGAGACTTGAGAGATGGTTCCAGTTTCTGTGTGGCAGGCAGAATCGTCGTATGTATCGCATGTGTTGTGTGCTCTCTAGTCATCCAAGTCCATAGCCATGGCATCGCTCCGGCGAACAGCGCCTTCTTTAATCATCTTGATGCCCTTTTCTTTAATGGTCTGGTCGAGAAACTTTTTGACCTGCTTGCACCCATCCAAGCCGACGACCAACATTCCCTCAAGACGGCTGACCTGAAGACGACTCTCGCAGACCAACGCAACTACCCTGTCGCCATCTCCGAGTGAGGCCACGGTCAGGAACGGAAGCTCTTGTTCCTCCTGATTGTTCAGGTCCAGAATGGGGTCGGCAGAGTCGTCGCCCACCGCATAAGAGGACGTTGATCCAGCGGTGCATGCAGCGATGAAATCAGTCATTGGGATGCCGGCATCGATTATAGCGAGAGTCGCGGCATTCATGAGCGCGGCCAGCAGAGACCCGTCCTGCGACAAAACATGGAGCGATACGTTGATTGAAGAGTGCGGGAAGAGGTGCGTGTGGACGGTCGACATCAGGGCCTTTGCGATTGTGATTTCGATTTCCTGGGTCCGTCTGGCGGTGAATTGGTCAGCATATCTATCGGTCCCGTCTTGGGGGTCCCCCTTCCCCTTCCCCTTCCCCGTGGCTCTCTCTCCATGCTCACTTGTCGTTGCGCGCCCTCTTCTTGCGGTCGACGCTGGAAAACCCGGCAATCACCACGCTCACGTTGATCGAGGCCGCGTCTCGCCCGGATGCCTGGCCTCCTCCTCCTCCCCTGCGCTGCGCTTGCGACTGCTGCTGCTGCTGCTGCTGCTGCTGCTGCTGTTCTGACGGGCCGGTCACGACACACATGACTTTTGTGTGGCCCATTTCGAAGTAGGACGATCCGTCGGCGGCATCTTGGGTTCGGATCTGAGCATGCAGGCGACGTAGTTCGTTCCAGCGACGCCCATCGACGCGAAGCAGAGCTAGGGAGTACGATGATGTGTCGAGGGGCATGATTTCTCTCGTCCTTTGGGTAGCGGCAGGACCGTGGGCGTCGATGTGGGCGTCGATGTGGGCGTCGATGTGGGCGTCGGGGAATGTACGAAGTCGGGAAATGCAACTGTTGGTTCTCTTTTCCTCTCCAGGTCGAAGTTTTTCAAGATGCTGCAGTGGTGCTGTGGTGGGCCTTTGGCCTTTCGCAGACGTCCTGCGGCGGCGGCCCGTGGACTACCCTGCACTTCATTTATTCTGTTACCACGGAGTACATAATGCTAATAATAGTAAAAATTGAAACAACATCTTCCAGCTCCAGGTCCCAACTATCCAAGCAAGACATGTTCAATTACGAAACTCGGCATCACCGCGATGCTACCAACACTGATTTACTTAGTAAAAGAGCCCTTGAAAACCTTTTCAAAATTATGCTCGTTCCATCGCACCAACGGCTTCAGGCCCGCAAACTTCCATTTCCCCTCAACAAGAGTGTAGTAGTGCTCGTTTGTGGCATGGCTGTGGCCTCGCAGCTTGACGTCCCTCAGATCCGGCTCATGGTACACCTGATGCGCGGCTCTCAGCTGATGATGTCCGACGACTTTGGTGTCGGAAATGCGCTCCCATCGCGTCGCGCCAATCAGATGCTGCGTTTTGACACATGGGTCGCCCAGGAACTTGTCGTCCGACACCATTGCCAGGAAATCATCGGCAGACATGGCCTCCCATATCCCTTTCCCGATCTTGGTATAGTCGACGTAAAGCGTCGGTGCTATGATACGTTGAAGACGTGGCCAATCCTATGGGTAAAGAAAAAAAAATAGTTGGTACGTTGTATTCATGTCATGCTTCAAGTCGCTTGAGATACGAACCTTTGCGTCATAGCTGTCGGCCCATTCGAACACCAAGGCACTGAGCTCCAAGTAGTCTTATTGCGTGCGTTAGTTTGTGTTGCAAGATTTGATTCGGGTTGAGGAAAAGCTCCTACCTTGGAAAGAAATTGGATTTCCTGACATTGCTCTGTTGGAAGCTGCTCTCGCGATGGAAAACCGAGAGGAATATATCTACTTTTCGTGAGTGCGATGTCTGTTGGTTGGAGCTTTTGCAATAATTCACGGAAAAAAAGAGAGTGAGTGCGAGCATGAGCGGCTTTATGAAGAACGATTTGCATTCTTACTATACGACACGGACTCGACAGATTCTCTGGCTTGGACTGCAGTCACGGATGATTTGAGATGCTGATACTTCCCAAAGTACTAGATGTTTCATCATGTTGGTCCTAGCTATGCAACTACGAAACAACCACACAGCTTCATTTCTACAACCCATTGTAGCAACTTGGTGACCCGCACGGCCGATCGCCCACGCTAATCCGCATCATCACTGCAATTACGGGGCTTCAGGGCCCGAGCCCGAGGCAAATGAATCCGAGCGTCGTCTGAGACGCGTTGCAGCGAGAGCTCACGACTTCACGAGGCCATGTACGGAGTAGTTACCGTGAGCATGGAGAACGCCCATCGTCAGCGAGACGGGCTGCGAAGAGTTCTCCAAGACGACGCTCGCAGATCAACGCAGCTACCCTGTTGCCATGTCCAAAGTGAGGTGCGATGCCCTTGGTGAGATCGTGGTTGCAACCAGGTCAGGATTCGAAGCCGAGCCGAGCCGGAACAACTGGTCGGGCCGTTGAACATGGCGCATTTCTGAATCGATGAGAATTATCACACACACACATTTCATCAACACGGCCATTTCTCATCACATAGGACCATATATATTCTCAACACCTCCCTCTGGTGTCTCTCACAGGGAATGGCTGACATGCATACGAGGCATGGCTACCCGAGAACCCAGGTGTCTAGATAGTAGATGGGGGCCTATTTTCATCGTTTTATTACATCGTTTTATTACATCGTCTTATTACATCGTTCTGTTACATCGATTTATTACATCGTCTTATTACATCGTTCTGTTACATCGTTCTGTTACATCGTCTTATTACATCGTTCTGTTACATCGATTTATTACATCGTCTTATTACATCGTCTAATCCACATCTTTGTATCTACATCGTTTTATCCAGCTTCTGAAACTCCGTGTGTACGTTTAAACTGCGAAACGACCATTACACTTCTCTCCTCATGTATGCAGTAAGCAACAATTATGTGAACGAACCACCGGTCAGGAGGATGACTTGACCTGTATTGCACGTTAGCGGACTGATCTCAAGCAGCTCAATTGTGTCGTCCATTGCAACATACCATTCACCCATTCGCTGTCGCGATGACCCAAAAAGGCAACCACACGTGCAATGTCCTCGGCCACGGCAACCCGCTTGAGCGGACAAAAGTTTGCCAGACCCTTGTCAATGACGTCCATGGAGGTGTCGGGAGTCGCACCTGGTACGTAATGCCAGGCATTCCTGCTCTTCAGATTAGTTTACTTGCCCACGACTTACACGACGGTGAAGACGGCGCCTCTCTCTGCTGGCTGCCGGGGCTTCGACGAAAAAAGAAAAACTTACGCGTCATACATGTCCGTCTTTACACCACCTGGGGCAATGGCGTTGACGGTGATTTGCTTGTGGCCGCAGTCGACGGCGAAGCTGCGGGTGAAGCCCTCGACGGCGCATTTGCTGCCGGCGTAGAGAGCATGGTTGGGAATGCCCGACATGGTTGCCGCGACGGACGAGGTGAAGATGATGCGGCCGCCCCTGTTCAGATGCTTGTACGCGTGCTGGGCGACGAAGAACTGGGCCCGCGTGTTGAGGTTGAAGACGCGATCAAAGTCCTCCTCGGTGACTTCGTCCTCTGGCTTGAACACCTCGGTGCCCGCGTTGGACACCACCATGTCGAGGTGGCCGAAGTGTGCCAGGGCCTGCTCGAAGAGCTTCGAGATTTGCGCGACCTTGGTCACGTCGGCCTTGATGGCCACGGCGCGGCTGCCGTGTCGGACGATTTCCTCGACCACCTTGTTCGCGGCGCCCTCGGTGCCGTCGCTATTGTAGTTGACGACGACCGAGGCCCCGCGTTTTCCGAGCTCGATGGCGATGCCTCGACCGAGTCCACGTCCTGCTCCGGTGATCAGAGCCACTTTGCCCTGGAGCGAGCGTACTTGGTTCCCATCTGACGCCATTGTATGAGTGCGTGTGTGAGTGAGAGGAGTGTGTGTGAAGTTGTATGTATGTGAAGAATGATGCGAGGTGGAAGAGGGCAAGAAATGTGTGAGTTTTTGCTCCAGATCAAAGTTGTTGAAATTTCTTGCTGCCACAGGTGCCTAATTGGAAGTATGGATTATATATACCTCGTCGACTCGTCGAGTTCAAAGCCATGTCCCATCAAAGCGTGCAGCCACGGCACCACAAAGATGCTTGCATGTCAAGTCGTCGTTTCGTCACCTGCTCATGGGAGAGGGGCTTTGACGATCTCAGGCACGGCACGGTCGTTTCTAACTTTTTGAAACATCAGTGCTGTGCAAAAGCTCGTGTGCTCGAGCAACCACTAGCGTTGGCACGGAGTGGGTAGGTTCAGATCAATCAAACGAAACAGCAGTCTTGTAGCGATGTTCATCTTTACATATTCCGGAATACATCAGCGTACGGCCCAGCTAGTAGGTGCAGATAATCAAGGGTTGAAGCTTGTTTCACCCTGTACTTTCGTATATCTGTGCCATCTATTTCTATTCGAGTATTCGGAACATTGAAACAGCCTCCCTGCCCCTTGCCGTGTTCTGAGCTTCCCAGACGACTCCTTTGCGACTCCTGCGCGACTCCCGTGAGACTCGCACAGGGGTATAAATTAAGAGAGACAATCAGTGCTCCCCCCCCCTCCCGTTATAGCAACATAACATAAACGCAACGCACTAAACGCACCGGACACTATTCTATTACTTTCACAATCTTTTCCTTGGCGATTCAACATGACGGAAGGAGAAACGGAGCAGAACAGCCAGCCACCCAAGGCCTGGGCGGCCATTTCGCAGTGGTTGCCATCGCGCAGCGCTGACGAAGACCATTGGTGGAAGGTGACAGGAACACAGCTGGCAACTTTGATGGATGCAGCTGGGTATTCGCAGGAGAGGCAATTCGAAGCGCTTTTATTCCATCATCAATGGACTGTGAGTTTTTTTTTTCTTTTTTTCTTTTTTCCACTGACAGCCTTGGGCGCCACTTTTGAAAAACACACGTAAGAGTCCAGACTGAACCAAAGGCCATCAGATACCATACATGGGCAAAGCACCAACGCCAGACGGCGCCCCGAGGTGGCCGTCCATACTGGGTGTCGAGGGAATGCCGCTGGAATACTCCTGGAAATGGAACTCGCCCACGGGCCAGCCGGAGGTTCGGTACACGTTGGAAGGGATCGGCCGGTTCAGTGGAACGGACATGGATCCGCTGAACCACGATGCCTCGCGCGAGTACTTGTACCGACTTCATGCTTCGGTGCCCTCTGTCGACGTCACCTGGTTCAATCACTTCATGGCCACCTTGTACGATCATGACCGCTCCAAGTACGCGCTGGAGGCCGCGCAGGGCGCTCGCTACTCGACCACAATCATGTTTGCTGCCGAGTTCGCCCCCAAGGGCCTGGGCATGAAGACATACTTCATACCCCGCAAGCTGGGCCAGACGCGAGCAGGACACATTCCCATGTCTGTGTGGGAGGAGAGTCTCGCTCAGCTGGATCCCGGCAACGAGGCCAGGAAGGCAACGTATGAATTCCTGGACACCCCGGAGGGAAAGCTACTGAGCCCTTTGTAAGTTGCCATGGCATAAATAACTGACCTCCCCCCCCCCTTTTCCCTAGTCGGTGACTAATAAATCCCCAACGTCCAGCTTGTTGTCCTTTGATAATGTCACACCTGCACAGTCCCGGCTCAAGTTCTACTTCCGAACACCACACACGAGCTTCAAATCCTTGCGGGAGATCCTGACCCTGGGCGGCCGCATCAGCTATCCCGAGGACAAGATGCAGCAGCTCCGCGGATTAATCATCGCGGCCACGGGCATCGAGGCCGACTTCCCAGAGGACGAGGACGTGCCGCTCACGCCATTCTACAACCGCGCGGCCGAGCATGCCTTTGCCGAGGTGCCCGCCCTCTTGTCCGGCTACATCTACTATTTCGACATGGCCCCGGGCGCCAAGCTCCCCGAGGTCAAGTTCTACGTCCCGGTTCGGCATTACGGGCTGGACGACGGGAGCCTGGCCCGCGGCGTCACGGGCTGGATGGAGAGCCAGGGAAGAGGCCAGTTCGTCCAGGGCTATCTCTCCATGCTGCGGAGCCTCTCCCCGAAGCGGCCCCTCGATCAGGGCAAAGGCATCCAGGCCTACCTCAGCTGCATGATTAAGAAGAACGGGGAGCTCGACGTGACTTCGTACGTGGCACCTGAGGCGTTCGCCACGACGCAGAACTCGCCGTCCAAGATTGTTGTGCCGACTAGGGGAACGAGGAGGCGTGATAGCTGAGCCAGCCATCTTGTGTTGCAACCCCGGCTTGTGTGTTTTTTGTTTCTTGGTGGCTTTTCCGAAAAAGTTTGGGGAACATGTGGAAGTTTGTTGTCCGTTGTAATCAAGTACAGCTCGAGAGAATCATACATATATATACATTCCAACAGAGGTCTAAGAATCCATAGTCTCTTCACAGTCATGACAAAGACCCCAAATCGTAGAGCAAGCACTCGGCAACAGGAGATGGGACAACACATGGTCAGGGGAACATATTGTCATTGGGGCGGGTGACGCAGGGGGTCCTCTGTTGCCCGATGGCGGGTAATCGTCTATGACGAATTATATGCGCGCATGACCGTATTGAGGAAGCTGAAGATGCGGTCCTCAAAGTCATAATATGCCCGTGACAAGACTTGTGGGTTTGACTCCAATTACCCCTACACCACCAAAGGTTGTCTGGATTTGATTCGTGCTTTCTGATTGAATGCGCGCCATCTGTTGTAGCCTTGTCGCGTGGCTACTGTAATTTTGCGTGCATGCATTACTCGCCGTGTTGTTTTGCTTTCCGCTCCTAGGTGGGGCCCGCACCGGCATTACTTGCCAGGAAGGGAAAGGTCACGTGGCCAGGTTCCGGTTCGGCAATGCCGACTCCGTCCAGGGACTAGACTAGAGTGGAGCTGTCAAAGCCCAACAGCCAACTGCCAACTTGCTCTCCGGTACTTCGGAGAAGCCTCGGTTCTCAGGATCTTGCCTCCCCCCCCCCCAAAGCTGTTTGTCTGTGCAGAATGCAAATGGAACATGTGGAGCGCTTCGACTGCTTAGAGTGATTACCGATTGGTTCAGGTCGGAGAGCTTGTATCACCATGACGTGGGGCCTAGAACATTTGTCGGATCTTGATCTGAAACCGGCTTCGATGGCACGATGGACGATGGCACGATGGACGATGGCACGATGGACGATGGCACGATGGCACGATGGCACGATGGCACGAGGTGCACTTCTATTCTACAGGCGGGATGGCAAGTCCTCGGTCATGTACATGGTTGCTCTGCTTGACCGCCGCGGCCGGGCTGGTCTCAAGACGTCCATCAGCGATTGCCTCCGACTCACTCTGGTCGTGTCTCTGGGAGGGAGCATCCCGTCTTGGTGGCTCCGCCGCCGAGGTCCTCCCACTCCTCCTGCCCCGGCGGCCCCTTCTTCTCCGAGCCCAGGGGCAGGGGCTTCATCATCTGCAGCATCGACGTGAAGCAGGGCAAGCAGCGGGCCCTTTTCCCCAATGGTCCCCGAGCGCAGAATCTCATAGCGAACGCCGAGCCTCTCAAGTTCCCGCTCAATGTCGCGTTGCCCCAAGGCGCTTGTTCCCAAGGGAGTCCCGTCGTCCTTGTCCTTGGCTCCTCCTCCCTTCTCCCCACCGCCGCCCATCTTCTTGGCGCAGTACTGGCCCGGTCCGCTGGCGCCGTTGGGGACATGGAAGAGCGAGTCGACGCGGAACGCGGCATACGCGGCCACGGTGACGAGCTCCAGCAGGAACTGCGTGCCGTAGAAGACGGGCTTGCTGAACAGCGTCGACATGGCCGCCGGGCTCTCGGGGTTCAGCAGGGCCGCCAGCCTGACCGCCGCGCCGGCCGCCAGGGTGACGGCGCTGAAAACGAGCAACGTCGCCTTGGGGCGGAACTGCCCCGTGCCGAAGTTCTCCGGCGGCAGGCCGGGGACGGCGCTCGCGAGGAACATCCACACCAGCGGCATGGTCGCCAGCATCATGTTCCAGGACGAGCCCAGCTTGAGCAGCTTCTCGGCCGTGTGCAGTCGCTCCGCCTGCCCGGCGCTGAAGAAGCTGACCGAGATGACGATGATGTTCAGGACGGTGACGACGGGCACGGAAAAGATGAGCGCGAGGGAAAAGTAGCTGAAGACGGGGTGCCAGCCGACGGAAGGGTGCATGGCCCGAACGAGGCGCTGCGCGAAGAATAGATTGACTGCAAAAAGAACCACGGCGCTGAAAAAAAAGAGACATTAGCCGTTGAAAAAAAAAAGGGGGGGGGACAAACCACGTACCCGCCATTTTGGAAAATGCTCGCGGCCAGGACGACTCCGCGAGAGCTGGCAAAGGCCCATACTATGCGGAAAATACAGGTCACGACCCGTACCATGCAGAAATCGAAGACGAGGTCTGAAAGGAGGAACTTGTGACCTCGCTTGGCATTGGCGCGATAGATTGTGATGTGCACGAAGGCCCCCAGGGCAAAAAGAACGAGGAAGACGACGGCGATGGGGACGTCGACTGTCGAAGATGGTGCGCCGCCCAAGAAAGCCGCGTTCAGTGGATCTAGCATCCTCATCTCGGGCTGGCCGACTATGAGCCCTTCATTGTTCAAATTTTCTGGTATTTGTGGCATTTGTGGTATGGGGGGGTCCTTTCCCTGAACAGAGGTAGGCGCAGCAGTGGCTGTCGTCGTCGTCGTCGTCGAGGTTTCGATGACGGTCACAGTCACCTGTGATGGTGATATCACATGTGGCCGCACGATCCTGGGACGAGAAGAAGTAGCCGGCTCGTCGCGCAGCGCTAATAAAGCGGCGGCGCTGCAAAGGCAGGTGCTGGCGGCGGTGGGAAGAGACGCATCGTTCATGAGAGTACTCGTCGTGCTCAAGTCTGGCGGTGGTGATGGTGACTGCAGAATAGGCAACGTGTAGCCAGGAGAAGCATAAGCTCCAGCAGAACCGGGTCGGCCTGCGAAAGCCATCCGAACAGACTTTGTTGAAGACCAAGGCAACGGGACGCCGGGTCGCTATCGTCGTATCTTGGAATTAAACTCTGGAAAGCAGGCAGGATCAGGTCATGGTAATGTAGTATGAGACTGTATTGCCCGTCATATCAGCAATGAGAGAGTCAGGTAATGATGGGGGAACACGTCTCACGGCGTGATGACGAAAGCATTCGCACGCAACATTGTGCCGACCATTTAACAGACGAAACATGGCCAAATTCAAGCGATGACGGCAAGCAGTCATGTGCAATTCATGTGCAATTCATGTCTGGCCGTATCGCCGTCTCCGAAGTGGCCTTGTTTGGCAATGTTCGGATCGCAGGAAGCCGCGGCCTTTGCTTCCAATGTCCGACGTTTCGCCCGTGAGTCATGCAAGCAAGTTGACGTCAAGAAAAAAAAAAGAGAGAGAACGGAGAAAAACAACAAGACGACAAGAGATGAAGTTGATACGAATGATGTGACGCCATACAACCAAGCTGACGTCAGAAACACACAAGACGACGAGAGATGACGAAGAGAATTGAGGCGAATGGTGCCACGCTAGTGCCGCGAATGCCAGCGAGAGCATCAATTTCGGGGTCTCCGGGTCTTCGGTTCACCTTGTCTTGTCTTGTAAGTTGTTGCCCTCGGGCTGCGCTTGTGCTCAAGCCCCCTTTTCTTCGTGAAGCACCCTGAAACCAAAAGGTCCTGGGAATGGGGGAAACACGTCGGAAACATGCACAGCAGTGAGCAGTCATTGCGAGAGTAAGCTGCAGGCAGGGCTTTTTTGTCGCACATTGATTGGGGACGAAAAGTGCATATCTAGACGAAGATTTGTTCCATCGGCAGTCCACAATGAAAGATGGAAAGTTGCTCACCAGATCCATGGTGAATGTACTAATGGCAGAGGGTAGATTGGGGGGTTTCCCAAATGAGAACACACACGGACGTACAACACATTACCGGAAAAGTCGCAACCCGGACGGCGGCGGCTCGCTCCTCGTGACATTTTGCACAGACATCTGTTTATGTAAACGAGAGCCAACGCTTGGAGAAGGGGGGCGAGGTAGACTCCTCGTCGCACGTAGGAGGCGAGACCGTTTTACCCTGGTTTTATCTAATACACACATTATTCTCTCTCACAGAAAAAGGCTTGTTGATGATGATGCCCCCCGAAAAAGTTCCATTCGGGTTCTCGAATCGTATATCCACATCTAGGAACGAAAAAAAAAGCCCGTGACTTGATCCAGCTCGTGGGTAGCTGAAACGAACAACTACAGCAGATTGAACAAGATGAAACTGAGTCTGGACATCGTGTATCAGCAACCATCGGCTATGCGATGAACGGAGATTACGTGAATAACGTATAAAGAAGTCTTCCGTCTTGATCAAACCAACCCAAACAAAGCATCCTCATCATATACCTGACTCTGTGTTATAGTTCCTCATGCCTCCTACGCCACCCTCGTGAGCTAGTCAGGAGCTCATTAATTTTTTACTTATTCGTCTTCCATCTTCCGTCTTCCGTCTTGGTTTTCTTAATCTCGAATCGCGATTACCTCTCCACCATCCCATTTTCCCCCAGCCCGCAATAATGGTGTCTGATAGACTCAGCAGGTCTGAGCAAACGGTCGAGCTGCTGTTGTTTGGAGACCTCACAGCCAGCTTCGACCGTGAACTGGGCAGTCTTTTGCATGTCAGGGACAATGCGGCACTCCAGTCCTTCTTTGGACGCGTGGCCTCCAGCCTGCGACAGGAACTGGGACGGTTACCATCAGCCACTCAACGCATGTTCCCACGCTTCACCACTCTCATCGACCTCGTGGCCAAGTTTCGTGAGGGAGAAGGCGCACCGGTTCTGCAGTTCTGTCTCATGACTGTATGCCAGTTGGCCAAGTTCATACAGTAGGTTATACCCGCATCTTTCCAGTCATGGACCACCCACCGATGCACCCATCTTGCTGGCTAACCAACGCACCTCCTCTGCTACCACTTCAGATTCGCCGATGGGAGATCGTTTCCGTCACCCAACAGCACTTACCTGCTGGGCATCTGCACGGGCTCATTTGCTGCTTCCGCCATTTCCGTATCCAAGTCCGTGTCCCAGGTCGTCCGTACTGGAGTAGAGGCTGTTCGGATTGCATTCAGGGCCGCGCTCTGCTCTCTGCTGCGGAGGAATTCGATAGCCGCGCCCGGAGCAGACAAGGCCTGGTCCGTCGTGATATCGCGATCGAAGCCAGTGGAGGCCCTGATCGAGAGCTTCATGGACGAGAGAGGAGGGCAGTCGTTACGCAGCAAGCTTTCCAAGCCATACATCAGCGCTACGTCTCCAACCAGTGCCACGCTCAGCGGTCCTCCGAATGTTCTGCAGGAGTTCCTCGCGCAACACAAACTGGAAGCCGCCCAGTTGCCCATCAAGACGCCCTATCATGCCACGCACATCTTTGACGAGAATGACGTCGAGTTCGCGCTGGATCAGTTTCCGGCGGCCGAGTTCCAGTCGTATCAACCCTGCATCCCCATCCTGTCGAGCTCTACCGGACAGGTCTTGTCGTCGGCCAACACCTTTGGAGATTTGCTGAGAATAGCGAGTACGGACGTCCTGAAGCAAGTCGTCCGGTGGGAAAACATCCTCGAGTCCTGCGCCGACATCCTGAGCAGCCAGTTCTTGGACAGCGTCAGGCTCTACCCCTTCTTTTGCAACGCCGCGCCCATGCTGTCGTCGTACCTGGCCCACGAGACAACATTGGAGGTTTCCATTCAGAACAGCATCTCGCCACCTTTGACGAGCCCGCAATCCGCTGCGGCAACGGGAGATTTTGGCCAATCCAAGATTGCAGTCATAGGGTACTCGGGGCGTTTCCCCGAGGCTGCATCGAACGACGAGCTATGGAATCTGCTCCGCTCCGCGAGAGACGTGCACCGCACCATACCAGAGGATCGTTTCAACTGGGAGACGTACAATGACCCAACCGGGAAGACCAAGAACACGAGCAGGGTCAAGCACGGGTGCTTCATCAACGAGCCTGGGTTGTTCGACACTCGCTTCTTCAACATGTCACCTCGCGAGACCGACAACACCGACCCGGCACACAGGCTGGCCATCACGGCGACGTACGAGGCCATGGAGATGGCCGGAATGGTTCCTAACCGGACCCCCTCGACACAGCAGGATCGAATCGGCGTCTTCTTTGGTGTCACGAGTGATGACTGGAGAGAGGCCAACAGCAGCCAGAACGTGGACACGTACTTCATCCCCGGAACTGTCAGGGCTTTCATGCCCGGTCGTATCAGGTAGGCAAGCCCAGCTCTTTTTCTTCTCCTTTTTCTCTCCTTCCTCCGCAGAGTACAACAGAGTACAAGTTTACCAAGAATACAATTGCAACGGTTTGCTGACAGAAGAAAAACTCTCCGACAGCTACTTCTTTCGGTTCTCTGGGCCTAGTCTCTGCATCGACACGGCATGCTCCTCCAGCTTCGCCGCCATCCAATCTGCCTGTGGATATCTGTGGCGAGGCGAGTGCGACACGGCGGTGGCAGGAGGAACAAATGTCCTCACAAACCCAGACATCTTTACTGGCCTGGATCGGGGCCACTTCCTTTCTCGTTCGGGTAAGTTTTACCAATACCACCACTTCCGAGCAAGTTTTCTCTCTCACCACCAATGAGTCCATATAATGACCCATCGCCTGCGTACCTGAGGCTCTGAATCCTGATGCTGACTTGGAGGGCAGGCAACTGCAATACGTTTGATGACGAAGCTTCTGGCTACTGCCGGGCCGATGCCGCGGGAGCCGTCATCCTCAAACGCCTAGAAGACGCCCTCGCAGACAAGGACCCCATCTTCGGCGTCATTGCCGGGGCCAACACCAACCACTGCGGGCAGACAGACTCCATCACGCGACCCCATGAAGGCGACCAGGCCTCCGTCTTCAACCAGGTCCTGCGGCACAAGAACGTCGACCCCAACGACATCAGCTACGTGGAGATGCACGGCACCGGCACGCAGGCGGGCGATGCCACGGAGATGAAGTCGGTCCTCTCCGTCTTCCTCCCGGACCAGAGGCGCGGTCCCGAGCAACCCTTGTATCTGGGCTCCATCAAGTCCTGCATCGGCCATTCCGAGGCCGCGTCGGGCGTGTCGGCCCTGATCAAGGTGTTGCTCATGATGAGGGAGAACGAGATCCCGCCGCACTGCGGCATCAAGACCAGGATCAACAGGAACTACCCGACGGATCTCGAGGACCGCAACGTGCGCATCGCCTCTCGGCCGACCCCCTGGCTGAGGTCGAGTGCCCGCGGCGGAACAAGACGAGCCTTCATAAACAACTTTAGCGCGGCCGGCGGCAACACCGCCCTCCTCCTGGAAGACGCGCCCGTCGTTGATGAACCGGAACCGGACAGGGCCACAGATGCCCGCGGCAGCCATCTCGTTGCCGTGACGGCAAAGTCGGCAAAGTCGCTGAGGGCCAACGTGGAGAGTCTCATCTCGTTCCTCGAGGCAAACCCGTCGACTCGTCTCCCGGCCCTGTCCTACACGACAACGGCCCGGCGAATCCATCACGGGCACAGAGTCGCATGCACGGGCGACTCTACCGCATCCATCCTGGGCGAGCTCAGGTCGCGACTCGCGGGGCTTCCCAGCCAGTCCAGGCTGAAAACGCCCGAAGTCGCCTTCGTCTTCACCGGCCAAGGCAGCCTGTACACAAGTCTAGGCCGCGAGCTCTTCGACACGGTCCCCGGGTTCCGCGACGACCTCGTGCGCTTCGACGGCATGGCGCAGCAGCAGGGCTTCTCGTCCTTTCTCTCCATCATCGATGGCTCCGCGCCCAATCTGGACGACGTCGACACCTGCGCCAGCCACCTCGTGCTGGTCTGCCTCCAGATGGCACTCTCTCGGCTCTGGAACTCGTGGAACATCAGCCCCGGCCTGGTAATGGGCCACAGCTTGGGCGAGTATGCGGCTCTCTTTGCTGCCGGGGTCATCAGCGCCAGCGACGCCATCTTCCTGGTTGGCACGAGGGCAAGATTGCTGGCGAGATGCTGTAGCCGGGGCACCCACGCCATGCTGGCCGTCAAGGCACCTCTGGACGTCGTCCGACCGCTGCTGGAGGAGTCCTCGTCCTCCTCGTCCTCCTCGTCCTCGTCCTCGTGCGAGCTCACTTGTGTGAACCAGCCGATGGGGGTTGTCGTCGGTGGCCAGACGGAGAATATCGAGAAGCTCTCCGCCAGGATCAGGGCCCAAGGGCACGAGTCCGTCCTGCTCGACATCCCGTATTCCTTCCACACGAGCCAGGTCGATCCTCTCCTCCAGGACTTCCGAGCCGCTGCGCAGACGGTCCAGTATCATGCGCCCCAGGTCCCCGTTCTCTCCCCGCTACTGGGCCGCGTCATCGCGCGAGATGAGTCCGTCCTCGACGGCGAGTATCTGACCAAGGCATGCCGCGGCGTGGTCAACTTCCAGGGCGCCTTGGAGGAGGCGAGAAGGGCGCGTGTCGTCGGTGAAGGCACCATCTGGCTGGAGATTGGCGCACACCCAATCTGCTCGGGGATGATCAAGGCAACTCTGGGGTCGCAGTCGAACACGCTGTTCTCGCTCCGAAAGTCGGCGTCGCCCTGGACGTGCATCACCTCGTCCCTCGAGGCCATGTATGTCCGAGGCCAGGACATTGACTGGAACAACTACCACCGGGATTTCAGCCAGTCTCACCAAGTTGTTCAGCTCCCCCGCTACGGCTGGGACCTCAAGAACCACTGGATCTTGTACAAGAACGATTTCCTCTTGACAAAGGGCGAGGGATCCGCGCCAGCCGCCGCCTTGCCGCCGCCCGCGAAAACGACACCCGAGTATCGATACATCTCGCCGTCCGTCCAACGCGTCATCGAAGAGAGCCACAGTGATGCGAAATCCACCTTGCTGATCGAGTCTGATGTTCACGACAGCAGGCTGGCCCACGTCTTGCGCGGCCATTTGGTAAACGGCGCATCACTGTGCCCATCGGTATGTAACAGAAATATGAGATATATATATATATGTAAACCCCTTTTTGGAGGCGCGCATTTGCTGACTCGAGAGTTTTTTTCCCACCGGACACAGAGCTTGTACGGGGACATTGCGTTGACCATGGCCGAAACCATGGTGCAAGGCAGCGGATTGGCGAAATTCTCCGGATTCGATGTGTGTGATGTCAAGGTCGACAACCCTCTTATTGCCAACCCGTCCAAGACGTCTCAGCTGTTCCGAGTGTCGGCCGTCGCGGACTGGCAAACACGGCTCATCGCCTTGTCCATCTACAGTGTCGACGACAACAGTGGCAACCTCACAAAGAGACATGCCAGCCTCAATGTTCGCGTATTTGAAGACAAGGCTTCGTGGCTTGGCGAATGGGCTCCCATGTCCTATCTGATTCAGGGACGACTCGCTTCTCTCAGGCAGGGAGCCATGGACGGAGGCAACCACAGGCTCAAGCGGTCCATGGTCTACAAGCTTTTCAACTCCATCGTGGACTATAGTCCGGCGTATCAGGGAATGCAGGAGGTCATCCTCGATAGCGAGAACCTCGAGGCCACGGCAAAGGTCACGTTCGGCGTGGACGACCAAGGCTTCAAGATGAACCCGCACTGGATAGATTGCCTGGCGCACATCGCGGGCTTCATCATGAACGGAAATGAGAATCTGCAGTCTGACAAGGAGGTCTTCATCAATCATGGCTGGGCTCGCCTCCGCTTCGGCGAGACTCCGCAGAAAGGAAAAGTCTACACAACGTACAACAGAATGCAGTCTGTCGATGGCAAGCTATACACCGGTAGCACGTACGTGCTGGACGGAGAGCGTATCGTTGCCATCTTCGAAAGCATCACGGTAAGTAACTCCAAGTCCCCCTCTACCCTCTCCCCTCTCTTCCCTTGGCCTTGATCGTCGTACCCGTGGGCCGTGGCGTACAAGCGTCGGATTCGGTGTACTGATCCGTATTACAGTTTGGAAAAGTCCCCCGCAAACTTCTCGACAACCTTTTGCCCAGCGAGGCGGCGAGTGCCACACAAAACGTCAAGAAAGTCCCGGGCCGCTCGGTGACAGCTCCTTCCACCAGGGCAACCAAGAATCCTGTTGTTCGACCCAGTCTTCCTCCTCCTCCTCCTCCTCCTCCACCACCACCACCTGCCCAGAGCGCTGCCAGAGTCTCACGGGAATTCGACCACGTCTTGGCAATCATTGCCGAGGAAGTGGGAGTCGGCTTGGAAGAGCTGGGGCCAGACAGCCAGTTCGCCGATCTCGGGCTCGACTCGTTGCTTTCCCTGACCGTCGCGTCGCGAGTCGACGAAGAAGTCGGGATCAATCTGCCCTCGACAATCTTCGTGACATACTCCACCGTAGGGGACTTGCAGTCCCTACTCGAACCTCGTGGGAGCCCACCGCCTTCTGGTGACAGGGCCGACTCCTCAGCAAGCTCGTCGTTTGCCGACACACCCGACTTTTCAACAAGCAGCAGCCATGCCGACCAAGACGCCAGCTCGGTCACGTCGGCATCGAGCATGAGCGATAGCATTGACTTGAGGAACATGGTACGTCAAACCATTATGAAAGAGACGGGCGCGGCTGCCGAGGACTTGACGCCCACCACATGCTTGGCTGATGTCGGGATCGATTCCCTCCTGGGCCTCACTCTCCTCGATTCACTGGGCGAACGCTTCGACACAGTGGTACCGAACGGTCTCTTGCTGGAGAGCGAGACGTTGGAAGGCCTCGAGATTGCGCTGGGAAAGTTCCTAGGCCTGGAGGTTCCCGGCTCCTCCTCCGAGAAACCGGAGCTTGACAGCATCGTTTCCGCGGCGCCTCACGCAACCTCCATCGCCCTCGCGCGTGCCAAGACCAAGACGCCCGACCAGAGTCGGGTCCTGTTCCTTTTGCCCGACGGCTCCGGCTCGGCGGCCTCGTACGCGACGCTCGCCAGGCTGGATCCCAGCATGACCGTGTACGGCATCAACTGCCCGTGGCGGACCACACCAGAGGAGATGATCCGGTCGGGGGTGAAGACGCACCAGCTGGTCGCCAAGATGGTCATGGAGATCCGACGACTCCAGCCGCGCGGGCCATACCACCTGGGCGGATGGTCGGCCGGCGGCATCTTCGCCTTTGAGGCGGCACGGCAGCTGATGGCGTCGGGCGAGGCCATCGAGAACTTGTTGTTGGTGGACGCGCCGAACCCCGTCGGCATCGAGAACCCGCCCGCGCGCATGTTCGACTTTTTCGATAGCATAGGCCTCTTCGGGGACATGGGCGGTAGCGGTGGCAGCAAGGTTGTGCCGAGGTGGCTGCGCCGTCACTTCGATGCCACCGTCCACATGCTGGACGGGTACGATCCGGAGCCGCTCCCCAACGCGCCTCCCACCACCGTCATCTACGCACGGGACGGCGTGTGCAAGGACGGGAGGAACGGGAATGGTCCCTGGATCGAAACCAGTCCCGATGACCCGCGAGAGATGCTCTGGCTGCTGCACAACCGAACCGACTTCTCGGCCGATGGCTGGAGAGCCCTGGTCGGTAAGAGCAACGTGTCTGTGCACGTCTTGGATGACGTCAACCATTTCTCCATGATGAACGAGGGGGGACACATGGAGGTTATGCGCCGGCAAATTCGGCAGGCTGTCTTGAAGCAATCATGTTGATGACACTGTTCTACTTCTTCTTCTTCTTCCTTTAGCGTCGTGCTTTGTTTTCACATACTCGGTTTCAAGATGGATACATACCTTGGACACGATTGCATCTCCGTTGGCGTTGAGAAAAAGTTTAGATCATTCCTGTCGCATTAGATTACATAGACAAATAGAGCAAATGAATGTTAGAAAACCAACCAAATGTTCGCTGGCTTCATGATCCCCCAGACGCGTTATCTGTGAACATGATGACAAACGCGTTGCGCAACCGCAAATGTGGCCCGGCAAAAGGTCGGCCCGCGCGATAGGGCGAGGTGGCCTCTTATCACGTGGCCCGAAGATAGACCTCTGAGATAACTTCTTTTTTCCTCCCTTTCTTCTGCAGACTAGAATAGGATAATGTGATTTAGTACTATTCTTTGGTCTTGACACGCACGAAGCCTCCTAGTAAATATCCTGTGATACCAACAGATCTTTCCCCGAAGCGAAAAAAGGCTGCACGACCAGGTAATCAATCGCAAACAGTTCAACAGGTCTCAACCCCATAGGCCATCATGATGGCATCAACCATTTTCTAAGCGATACGAGGCAACGCCATCCTCAAGCGGCCGTAAGCAATGGCAAATCTGTACACCTCCGTGATGCTTCCCGCGCAGCCGAGAAGTTCCCCTGCGCGCTTGAGCAAAGAATCCGACTTGTCGTCCAACTCGCGTCCCCAACCAGGTTTCTTGTCCGCGTCCAGAAGCCGGGCGTGCCACAAGCTGTGTATCTTCTCACAAACGATGTCGCCCAGCACATCGCAGACACCTAGAGGCTGCTATGCACTCATCTGGCTCTCGGCGTCCTCAATCGTGTCAAAGTAGACGTCAAAGAAGTGATTGGGCGCCGAGTCCGGGAGAGACGATTTGATCTCGTGCGTTCTCTACCTTGTTCATGGCGTTGAGAATACGCGAGAGAGATGCGATAAAAGACCGATCCTGTCCGGAAAGCTCGTCTTGAAGGTTGGGAACTGCGGCGTAAGCATGCTCCTTAAGGGCCTCTGAATGGCCGCTGTATGCGTTCTTGCCCTTGAGCCAGTTGACGCCTGTGAGGGCCGAGTGGATGTAGTTCTTATGTGACGACTGTCTCAAATCTAACGTTGTTCGCAGCAGCAAGCGAGATGTAACCACTGACTTCTAACGTAACCTAATACGTCAACTCGACGACTCTTAGGTCGTAGAGCCTAGTGCTAGCCGCGTGCTCGCTATTAAAGACCTCGTGCAGCTTGGCAGAGGACGAGCTAATGAGGTCTAGGGCGTCCTGTGAGGGCTAGTAGTTGGGAATGACCTAGTATACGAAGCTAGCTAGTGCGGATGTAAGAGGATATTCCCCAAGCCGCCGCTTTGACGTTGCCCACGTCCGAGGAGGGCGCGCGTGTTGATTGTCCCGGTTCTACCACACGCACTACACGGGCTGGATAAGACAGAAGTGTCGTCGTTTCGCGCAATGTAGAGGCATCCGGACTTGAGAGACAGCAGGGCAGTATCGGTGTGCCGCATCTTGCGAGTACAAATCATGCTCGTCGCCGTCATTGGCTTAATAGAAAATCAATCAGTTATACGACTTGGACGGTTGGTTCGAGAATTTGGGGGGCGGGTTATCACACGAGGTCAAAGCTGCCTCGAATGAAAAAATAACAGGGTCAAAGCATAATGTCTGTGTTACAATGTTCCCAACCCCAGATTCCGTATGGATTATCAGCTCGAAGCCCACTCGAGGATCGAAGCCCACTCGACGAGCTTGTTCACTTATTGAGTCAGGGCATCTCTTGTTCGTCCACGTAGCTGGCGGAGAACTGCTTAAAGCAGCCCCTTTTATTTCACCCTTACGCGACCCGTATGTATATGCTGAGACACTTGCCAAATATCGCCGCTGCTCGGGGCACTTCAACAGAGAAGTCTCGGTCGGCATGGCAAGGCATGCCTTTGAGCTCCCCGTCTCAAATGACCAAGTATGCGCAAATCGTGCGTAACGTACCACATGAGCGACGTCAAGGTCCAAGAGGTTGAAGTCTTCATGAGGTCCAGACTCTCGGCCGCTGGCCGAATGAACCAAGTAAGCAAGAATGTATATATATATATATATGAATTCCTCAAGCAACACAGGGTTATGTACATGGCAAGGGGCAAACGCAGGTCAGCGAGAATGACACTTTTCGCAAAAGAGTTCCTTATCAACATCAGTTCGAAAGTTCGGTACAGGTATGTAGAATACAAAATTATTTTCGCAACGAGTCACTGCCGGAAATGACTAACACAAGTCAAGACGGCTTCGTCAACAAGATTCCTCCCCTCTGTACATTCCTCGCCCCCAGCTTCCTTCCAAGCCATCACTTGTTCTGACTCAAAATCACGTCCGCCGCCTTCTCCCCCACAATGTACGTCGATACCGCCGTGAATGTACCAGGGATTCTCGGGTAGACACTCGCATCCACGACGCGCAGCGCCCTGACGCCCCTGACGCGGAAACTCGAGTCCAGCACCGCCATGGGATCGTTGTCGGCGCCGATGGGGCACGTTGAAGAAGCGTGGTGACCCCAGGCTGTATCCCTGGCGTACGTCTTGATGTCCTCGTCCGACTGGATGTGCTCTCCGGGCAACGTCTCCTGAACAGCGACGGGCTGTCGCTTGAAAGCATCCCTGGCCACACCGATGGCCTCGCGAATGGCAGTCAGATCTGCGGCGTAGTCGCCCGAGCCGGTATCGAAGTAGTTGTACGTGATGTCGGGCGTGTCCAGGGGGTCGGCGGAGAGAAGCTTGACGTGGCCGGCCGTGTTTCGGGGGTGGGCCTTGAGAATGGCCCAGGTGAAGAGGTTGTGGTCGGCGGTGATGTTGTGGCTGTAGCCGGGGAAGTACCCTCTGAAGTTGACGGGCCCGCCGAAAACAAAGGCATCGTACTCGCTGGATTGGGAAGACTTCATGAGCATGGCGGCCGCGAAGCCGCTGGAGACGTATGCGCCGCGGTCGCCAAGGAAAGGGTGCTCCCAGCGGTCGAGGCAGGGATCCGGGTCGGAAAAGGTGCAGCCCTCGAGGAAGTTCCAGTCTGACTGGAGGCGGCCCTGCACGGCAACTTCGTAGTGGTCCTGGAGGTTGGTTCCCACGCCTGGGAGATGCTTGACGACCTTGATGCCGAACTTGTCCAGCTCGTCGGCCGGCCCCACGCCGCTGAGCTTGAGGATCTGGGGGGAGTTGTATGCTCCGCCCGCGAGGATGACTTCCTTGGAGGCCGTCGCGGATCCAGGCGTCCCGCGGCCGGCAGACTTGGACCTCGGACTGGCCTTGTAGAGGTATTCGCCGTCCAGGAACTCGACGCCCGTGGCGCGGGGCTCACGGCCGCTCTCGTCAAACACCACCTTGGTGACGTGGCAGTTCATACGCACGTCGAGGGGGTACTTCTTGCTGCCGTCGCGGTTCTTGGCGTCCCTTACGGCAACGATGAATTCTCGCGACCCACGGCGTTCTCCGTTCTCGGCAGAGAGGGGGATCTGAAAGTAGCCACCGTCCCGATCGCGAGCTTCCGAGTCCTCATTCGCATCGCCCAGGAGGACGTTGAGCAAATTCGGCAGCAGTCTGGTCCAGTTGCCCAAGGCGAAGCTCCCGCCGAGAATCATGCTCAAGAGCTTGGGGTCCTGGAGGGGAATTTCGAGCGGTGCGCGACTCGTGTCTAGCCATCCGTCGTAGCCGTGACCCTTGGCCGAGGGCAACAGGTACTTGTTGTTCTCCAGCCTCACAAAGTACTTGCGCATGTTGTCTGGAGCCCAAGAGGCATCACCTGTCAGAGAAGCAACATACTGGAAATCGCTCCTATGGGGGTAGATGGCTACCAGGGCATTGTGAGCAGTGCATCCGCCCAGGGTTCTGGTGCGAGGATACAAGGTCCCCAGAATCTTCGAGCCCTCGGGGGGGCTCAGTCCGGTGTACAGCTTGCCCTCGGGCGTGGTATAGGACGTTTTGTAGTCTCGAGCCTGGCGAGCGTCATCGGCATAGTGTCGCACGAAGAAGTTCCACGCCAGCTTTTCGTCTTCGGACGCTTTCGCATTGTACGAAGGGACGGTATAGTTTGGATTTTGGCCTTGGTCATCTCCGGCTTCTATGAGGAGCGTTTTGTGACCAGCCAGGGCGAGACGAGCGGCCAAGGGGCCGCCGCCGGCACCGGAGCCGACGACAACGTATTCATACGATGTCAGATGAACGGCGGCAGCGAGATTGAACAAGAGAGAGATGCCTATCAAGGCACTGCTCCATGATGAAAACATGGTGAGACCACTTGCAGGAAACCGAGACAATCCTTTGACAATTCCAGACCTGATCCAGCCTTACATATAAGCAATCGTTTCGATGAGAGCAGCGGAATAATCAACGGGCACCCCATGCTGTCGGTCCATCTACCCCGTTATAATACTCTCGGATGCAGCCAGGGGCTGGCTTGAATTGGAGTCCGCCCCCCCCCCCCCTTGGGGGCCGTTCCACCAGCTAAACGATTGGCAAATCATTTGAAAAAAGAACAAAAAAAGAAAACCCACTTGATGGTTCCTCGTGATGCAGGGCAGCAAGCAATAATCAATAATGCTACTCACAAGGAAACTCGCCAACCCCGTTCGGTGCCAAAAGACTCCGTGGGATGTCATGAAAGCATCATAGATGGTCGTCATGGTGAGGGAACCCGATGCTCTGCCTCCCATCGCGATCTCAGCTTGTCAGCCTGCTTCGGTCTACGCGCGACGGCGTCATCACACGGCGTCATCACCAGGGGACTTGGAGATTCTGTGCCAAGCCATGGCTGACTTTCGAGAACTTTGCACCCGCTTTGGCCATGGCACGGGCCGCGGCCTTTCGCAAACATGGACAGGAGAAGCTCAGCGTGGGCTGGGTCCCGAAATTAATTAAACCTTATGGCCGGGCTCGGACATCTCTGCCCCGTAATTAATAAAATAACACGGATTAACCCACCAAGAGTCCGGCTCAGCCGCCCGGTCCGCCGAGGACAATCACGTGGCGCAAACTTTCGCTTTCGGCCACATCGTAAGCAAGCACGTGATTTTTCCGTACACTTGTTAATACCAAGTGCCTCTCACATTCTATGTTGATTCCAGGTCACCCGAATTCGGCCACGCTTACAATGACGTGCACGGATTCATTCGTCCATGAATGACTATCACTGATGCTTTTCCATCAAATGTACAGCAAAGATCAACCCCCGCAAACGCCCCCGGTCCTTTAATCTATCATTCACGTCCGACTAACTGATCGGAATGCGCGCCAGTACATACATGGTCATGCATCTCCGAGCATTCCGCTCTCCATCAGACTCTGGTAAAATTCGGGCTCCAAGAACGTCTTGACGCTGACGTCCTCGCTCAATCCCTTCCGCCTTCTCGTCTTGAGGACGAAATCCCTCGCTGTGGCCTGTGCAGAGGCGGGCTGCAGCGGGCGCAGGATCTGGTCACGGTCCAACGGATCGCCTGGCACGATGCTCCAATTGTCAAAGAGCAAGCTGACCATGGAGCTACCTTGAGTCTTGATCCTCAGATCCGTCTCGAACCCAAAACTATCAATGACGGGGATCAACCCATTGACACGATACAGAGGCGTGCCGGCAACAGGGCCATCGGACAAAACATGGCCACGACGTCGGGCCAGCACATTGTAGACCTCGGTGTGGGAGTCTTCAGGTCCAGTGACGGACACTGCGTAGACGGGCTCCATGAGGCGGGGGGAGGCCATCAGAAATGAGGAATAGCATGCTCGTCGTGAGGTTGGGATGATTTGACCGCCACCACGGAAGATGGCTTCTCCGGCCAACGAAACATCCGTGACCTTGAATTTGGTGTTGCGAATGGCTGGCCAGGTCAGCAAGGTGTTCACATCCTATCGTATCATAGGTGGAGTAAAGCGGTGGAGGAGGACTTACGTTCTTCACACAGGGGCCCCTCTCGGGTCGCCCAGCTAAAGCCTTGCCGAATGGATTCCTTGACCGTGTTGAGAAGCTTCTTGTCAACCTATACAAGATGAAAATGGTCAAGTTAGGTGCGGGCCAAAATATGCAAGTTTGACGGTTTGGCTCACCTCTGTTGGCAAAGTGTCATCCAGCAGGATGTTGGGTCCCATCTCGTCGGGTCCAAAGGCCCAGATACTTCGCGCCGCCAGCTTGTCCCAGCCATGGAAGTCTTCGAAGAATTTGGCAGTCTTTCTGATGGGGTCACGAATCTTTACCGCGCCACTCTCAATATCCGTCGAGATACCCTTTTCCAATTGCTCAGCAACCATTGTAATCTTGTTTTTCTTGTTTGGCGTGATGGCGTAGCACTTGGTCGCAGATGTCTCGACCACCGTTTCGCAGAATCGCGTCACGGGATCAGAGACCTTGATGTCCATGTCGGCATAGAGCCTTCTGAGGTCGTGGAGAACACAATCCATGTACAACTCCCCCGTGCCAAGGATGATGTGTTCCCCGGACTCTTCCACCTTGGTCTCGATGAGAGGGTATGACTTCTGTACTTTTCGTAGACCGTCCAACATCTTGGGCAGTTCAGATGGGTTGATAGGTTCCACCGCAACCTTCAGCACTGACTGTGTGAAATGCGTTATCGGTTTGAAAATGAAAGCGTCCTCCTCATCCTCGAACTTGGGAGCCACAATCGTCGCAGACTTGACTATCGAGTTGTCTACACCGCTGAGCAAAACCAGACTGCCAGCCGGCACGCCGTCTGTGGGAATGTTGTACCTTGTTTCCCCGATGAAAACCTCACCAATGGTACCCAAGGTCATGTCTTCCTCATCATCAAGCGAGTAGCCCTCTCCAAGCACCCGCACAGGCATGCCTGGTTTTGCGGTACCGCTCAGCACACGCCCGAATGAGTAAAAGCTCTTGGCATCCGACGCATTGAAAAGCTTGGTGATGTGAATGACCAACGGGCCGTCCTGGTCACACGACTTCATGGACCCGGCGATTTTTGTGTCAAGGGGGCCCGTGTAATGCCGCTCCAGGAGCCTTTCGGCACCTTGCGTTGGTGAGGGGACGTGCTGGACAATCATGTCGACGAAGCCGGTTGACGGGCCAAAAAACTGTTCGCACACAAGTTTCAATATATCCTTGGCATCTGACTTGTACTGTGCTGGTTTCAATTGGATGCCCAACGACGCCAAAACAGGCTTGAGGTCTCCAGGGGTGTTGCTGATAGAGTGCGTGAAGAGCTTGTAGATGGGTTCCAATACGAAGTGGACAAATGACCGTGTGGCACGTTCCTCGACGGGCTTTCGTGTGAATGATCGCTTCTTTGGGTTGAAGTACACATCACCCCAAAGTCTTTTGGCGAAGTCTTCCGTGTTCATGTCCCCATATGCATCGGTGTACATCTTTGCAAAAGATGGGAGTGTGAAGCACCAGCCAAGATCTGCGCAAGAAAAGAGGACGTTTCCCTTTTCCGGACTGATTCGCTTTGAGACTGCCTGTGTGGGTGCTGTGTTGGTGATGACTGTGTTGACCTCCTCGATTACATGTTTCAGCTTGAAGTAGGCGTCCTTCGGCGGCAGCTTCAATTCCAGGATCAAGCGGTCCATCTTGTTGACTATCAATGTCATGGGAATGTCCTCCAATACAGCGTGCTTTATGATCTGCTCCGTATTCACCTGCACACCTTCTACCACGTCGACAACCAGACATACTCCGTCGACTAACCTGAATGCGGCGGCCACTTCGTCCACAAAGTTGACATGACCGGGGGTGTCGACGACGTTGACGAGATGAGACTTGCCCTTGCTGCTCTGAAGAACAAGGCTCATGGGAGAGGCTTTTATTGAAATGCCCCGTTCGCGTTCCAATATATGTACATCTGTATATCGCAGCTTTTCGTCGCGCTTCCGTCCGCTTCGCTTGTCGAGCTTCTCCGCAATGTCGTGGGTTTGCATGACGAGCATGTCCATGAATGATGTCTTTCCATGGTGCAGGTGACCAGCTAAAGCAACATTTCGTGTTTGCTCGGGAAAATTCATCAAATCCATCATGAATTCGCGATCAAAGAAAACGGGAGGGAGGTCGACTTCTTCAATATTGAACTTCTTTTGCTCGATGGGGGCGATTATTGGCTGGGTCAGGGGCTGGGCATCCTCCTCTTCCACTCTTGTCTCTACATCCTCGCCGTATACTTGCTGAGCAGTCGGATAATATTGCTTATCTTCGTGGAGGATCACAGCGTTTGAAGGTCCATCTGAGGCGCATCGGTGATTAGCGCTGCGTCCGGCTTCGGAAAGAAAAAGGAGGGCTTGACGAACCATCGACCTCCATCAGCTCTTCACCTGTGACTCTCCCGGGGTGTATAGATTCATTATCGTAAACATAATCACCAGCGTCGACACCAGCCTCAGACGCTGCCTCGGACTCGACTTCCTCCCCAATGAAGTTACCGAACCTACAAGACAGCAAGTCAGTACTTCGGCCACGATGGGTTGCATGGCAATTGCGCTCGAAGAGATGACGCTCACTCGTCGTATAGATCATCCATCTTTCCGTTGGGTAAATTCCAGGCGTCAGCGATTGATTGACTTGCGGCGCGTTGAAACTGTCAGCTATCTGGGCGCCCCAAACCTGCTGTGCGCGCGCCGGTACCATTTTTTTGCATCGATAGCTCTGTTAGCTCTGTAATAAGGCGGCATCACGTGCTAGTGCCTCCTTGATCTTATCGATCATCTTGTGGGTCGACGCGCTGGTGCGTTCCAACCAACGAGCCAATCTTGCAGACGATGACGAAAACACTTTTTTTTTTTTATGCTGGCGCTTTGTGCATACAAATTTCGTTTCCAACGGCTTTGTAGTATGAATTGTGTCAGTTTCTGGCCTTGAGGCAGATTGATGTGCGGGCTTTCAGAGGCCCTGGCGCGAGAAATCACATTACACGGCGCCGGCGAATGAGGCGGTCTGGTGGGGGGAGGCCCGGGAGGGGCAGCATCAACTTGAAGTCGTTTTTCCCCTTTCCCATCTCCTGCCACTTTCTCCCATATCATTCCCCGCTCCCCCCCTAATCAGTTCCTTCTTCCAATTCATTAGCACGTCTTCACGGCCAACATGTCCGGCCTACCTCCCGTCTACATTGTTTCCGCCGTCAGAACCCCTGTGGGTTCGTTCCTCGGGTGAGCTCTACCGACGTGGACCGATGGGGCTCCAGCCAGCCAGCAAACCCTCCACCCCTTCCCCGCCCTTTCCCGCCCTTTCCCAAGAATAAAGTCGGCGTGCATCTTCTAACACGGCGGTGTACGTAATAGCTCTCTATCAAGCTTGAGTGCTACTCAGCTCGGCTCGACTGCCATCAAGGGTGCGTCATCGTGCAGTTCTCTCTTCTTCCGTCGGTTGGAATATCAATCGCTGACTTGACTTGACATAGGCGCTGTTGAGCGCGCGGGTATCAAGCCCGAGGATGTCGACGAGGTTTACTTTGGCAATGTCCTGTCTGCTGGGTAAGCATTTTCACCGACCTATTCAAGCTTTGCCTGCCTCCTCGTCCAGATGAAGGATTCCCACCATGCACGGCGCTAAAAGGCCGGAAAAACAGTCTCGGCCAGGCTCCTGCTCGCCAGTGCGCCATCGGCGCTGGTCTCCCCAACAGCACCATTTCCACCACGGTGAACAAGGTCTGCGCCTCGGGTCTCAAGGCCATCATCCTCGGCGCCCAGAACATCATGCTCGGGACCTCGTCCGTCGTCGTCGCCGGCGGCACCGAGTCCATGTCCAACACCCCCCACTACCTGCCCAGCCTCCGCACCGGCGCCAAGTACGGCGACCAGAACCTCGTGGACGGCGTGCTCAAGGACGGCCTCACAGACGCATACAAGAAGGAGCACATGGGCCTGCAGGGCGAGCTGTGCGCCTCGGACCACGACCTCTCCCGCGAGGCCCAGGACGAGTACGCCATCAAGTCGTATGAAAAGGCCCAGAAGGCCACCGAGGCCGGCCACTTCAAGGAGATGATCCCCGTCGAGGTCAGCGGCGGCCGGGGCAAGCCCGCCGTCAAGATCGAGCGCGACGACGAAGTCAAGAACCTCAACGTCGACAAGCTCAAGGCCATGCGGCCGGCCTTCAAGCCCGACGGCTCCATCACCGCCCCCAACGCCGCCCCCATCAACGACGGCGCCGCCGCCCTCGTCCTCATGTCCGAGGCCAAGGTCAAGGAGCTCGGCGTCAAGCCCATTGCCAAGATCCTCGGATGGGGCGACGCCGAGCGCGAGCCCGAGCGCTTCACCGTCGCCCCCTCTCTGGCCATCCCCAAGGCCATCAAGCACGCCGGCCTCACCGACAAGGACATTGACTTTTACGAGATCAACGAGGCCTTCTCCGTCGTTGCCCTCGCCAACATCAAGCTCCTGGGCCTCGACGCCGACAAGGTCAACGTCTACGGCGGCTCCGTCGCCATCGGCCACCCCCTCGGCTGCTCCGGCGCCCGCATCATCACCACCCTGACCTCTGTCCTGAAGGAGCGGGGTGCAAAGATTGGCTGCGCCGGCATCTGCAACGGCGGCGGCGGCGCATCCGCTCTGGTCATTGAAAATCTGCAATGACTCGACGAATCCGCGCCACAAGTTCTCATTCACGAGTCTCCAAGACTGTAATGTAATGCCTTGACAAATGAATGAGCTTCCACGGTTTCGCCCGCACAAAGTGTCGGCACAAAGTGACGAACAAGGCGAGAATAATTAGATCAAAGTTGTTTCATCATCAATCGATCATTTGATACGCTCATAGACTACATAACACAGCCGACCTAATTTCATCCATCCAGCCCCCCATACCGCTCCATTGTCACATGTTTCTTGTTCCATGCCGTGACAATATACTTGGCACGACCGCACCGTTACGAAACTGTGATGTTCAATCACAGTGCAAGTGAGTCATATTCGCATCTATTCAAGGACTATCACCCCGATAATTCATTTATTCGTATGCGGCTTGGAGAAGAGGGGGAAAGAAAAAGTCTGCCAGCCATGGGATTCAAGGCCACGACACCCTCGACGCCCATCCCCTTTAGGAATCGGATCTTGATTACAAGTAAGTATACTGATTATAGGATGTCAATGCGCTAGTCCAAGCCTTATCATATTGTGTTCTGTCCCTCATGGGAGCCGTCTGCCTTTTCTCCAGCGAGAAACCGATGCCATGGAACTGAGTCGTTTTGAAACTCCTTCCACTGCGTGAGTGCAGAAGCATGTCGTGCCTTGTTCAAGTAGTCACCCTCGGAGGCAAGAAAAGCGGCGCCTCGCGAGATGCACTTAATGGATCTTGGTAGCATCACGGGCCTGCTTGTTGGCAATTTGTTTCTCCTTGGGGATGGTGAGAGCATTGATGCCCAAGTAGTCGCAGATGGCGGTGACAACAATGTACGCCCAGCGAAAGTACACAACCAGCGAGAAGAGAAAGTACGCCCGCAGATAATACAACTCCATCGTGGGGCTGATCTGGGGGAATCCCAACCGGGGCAGATTTCCGAGGAATGCGCCGCCGACAAGGGGAGCAAGCATGATGGTCCAATAAGGGAAGGGCTGGCGTGTCAAGTGAGCTAGAATCATTTTCGTGGTCAGCCTGCCAAAAACAAAGGACATGGTCAGGCAGAATAGGACCAGGTGGTTGTTTTTCATCAGGGTGCTGTACGGTGAGAAGACCCAGGCTCCGACACCCGAGGTAAAGACAGCCATTGGCGTCCACTCGGCAAGGACTGGCAGCACTGGCAGGCCTTGTTTCTGGCGAGCACACGCAACGTTGTACAGGCAGAAGGGAACGTGGCCGACAAACAGAGTCACAAGAATAAGCCCAATCCAGATATCCCGGAATGATGTTTCGCCAAGCATGGCGGCCAGGCCGGGCAAGCGGTCGCCCAGGGCCGTTGCAAGAGGTAGTGTCCAGATGTGAGGTCCCCAGATACCCGAGGCCACCATGATGCTGCAAGCGATGAGGAGGCCTTCGGTAGGTCCATTGATATAACCGAGATAGAGCGTGTGGGTGTGGTAGGTCTCCCAGGTGGAAAAGAACATGGCGAGACAGGGGCACAGCGCAGTGAAGACGCCTGCGTGGGTCGTCCCTAGACCCATGGCTGCTGTTTCGAGTAAACTGGCCAAGGTGCAATTCAGAGAATCGATGCCGTGATCAAATAATTCGCCGAGGCCGCTCGATGTGCCGGTCCTCCTCGCCTGTTTGCCATCCACGTTATCCATGGTCTGATACATGAACAGACCGAAAGCGAAGCTGAGGTACAACCAAGCCGGTCCCTGATTCAAGAGTCCACCATGTGAGCATAAAGTCCAAGTTGCAATGACGGGTTGATGTCCAACGTACCGGCCCAACTAAATCAGGCATGTACATGACGAGCAGGCCAATGTTGCCCAGAATAAAAAAGAAGCCCAAGAGGGTCACCATGTTCGGGGCTAGCCACAGCGGCAAGACGTTGACAAAGGCATTCCACTACAGAAGAACACACACAACTGTCAGCTCTGACCGCTCCCTTTGCCGTTTCCGCCGTGGTAGTCGATGCAGGGAAGAAGTGACGACGGAACAGAACGATGGGCCGAGAAGGTGTCCGTCCCGACCTCAAGTACATGCTACATACCCATGGACCAAGAATATATTTCGATACGGGGGATTTGTCGACGCTCGAATACTTGTACGACTTGAGGTGTATCAGCGCATCGTCCGAGATGCACTCGGCAGCTGCTTTCTCTAGAGCTCAACATGGTCAGCTGCAGGCAAAGCTGAGGTGCGGTTTGCGTCGGAGCTCCCCGCCAAAACAAACCAAATGAAGGTCAAGGCAGCGCGGGCGTGGGTAGCAAGGAACGAGAAGGGGAAATGAGGCCGACAGCAGGGTATCGCACGTACTGGTGTTGGGGACCATGCTGGAATCGCCTCTGGAATCGCCTCTGGAATCGCCTCTGGAATTGCCTCTGGGTGGCAAGCTTTCTTGTTCGTAGAGAGGTAGCGTCTCGTTGTTGCTGCCGGACATGATTGGCAGTTTCATGGCGCCAGGCGGTGGAGGAGCGGTACGGCGGACGGGTTACTTTTTGTACGCCGGCAACCGGCAGGCAAGCAGAGGAGGCGGAGGAGGCACCATGCCAGACAAGTCCAGCGTCATTGCACATGGTTCTGCAGGTTCTGCGGGCGTTTGTCAAAAAAAAAAAGGCCCATGGACCATGGTAATAATGTGGTCCCTTGCCGCTCTTTGCCCCGCATTACATTTATAGAAGCACACTGTTGAATACCTGAGGCGTTTCTTGATTTATTCTGACAAGTTGGAGACTTGCAAGTGAGGACGGCTCTTCCGCAATGCTTTCCCAATATCTGCGTGGCAGATTCCATAGCAACTTGGTTAATCACAAACAACTTGTGGAGTCGCCACCATTTTAGGGGTATAGGGGTGCGCACTCCGTTTTTGGCCGTTTGGCCTGCTCTTGTCATAAATCACGCACGCGGCCTCCTTTCTTTCTAGCCTTTTCTTCCCCCTTTTTCTTAGTCAACTACAAGAGATGAATAATTCCTATTCTTCAGTCCACTTCTTTTCACCCTACTAGCTACAAGTTAGCCTCAACGAATGATATCGGGGATTTTTGTTCAATGGATAATATGGGGGTTTTTGTTTTGGCAGCCCTTTGCGGGACCTCTCTATTGTGCCACCGTACTATATCTTGGCTGCCAGGGGGTCTCATGTTTGGTCGTGGTTAAAGCTAAGCCTGCTAATGCTATTTCAATGCGCCTCTGTGCCATTCGATCAGGGTTTTTAGACGCTTGGCGCCATGTATAGCGAGAGACTGAGCAGAAGGAACAATCAGTCGAGCGATATCTCTGACCATTAAAAGAATTATATATCCGTTGCGCTTCAACGGTCAAGTCATTTCCATCTGCGCAAACGACGCAGGAAAATGAGTGTATCGACAGCATAGATCTGCTAATGACAATGAAAGTGATGTGCAAGAAAAGAACAACAACGCTCCTTCTCGTGAAGCCTGAAAACGCTGAAGGAAAAGTAGTATGCAACAAGTTCGACCTCTTCTGTTGGGCCCAGGTCCGTCACACACGGAATTATTGGCCTCCATTACAACAAGGAGAAGCCGGCGAAGAGGCCAGTTAAAACAATGGCGAGGCTGTATGTGCGTCCGATCTCGAGGGCAGCAGCAGCCCCCTTCTTGCCATTGCCGCCGCTGGAGGAGCTCCCAGGTTCGTTTGTGTAGATGGTATCAGGGCTGTCAGAAGCTGTTGAGGTCGGCCCAGCTGTCTTGGTCGTGTTGGCCTTTTGCGGGCTCTGGGCACCGCAGGGATGGTTCTGGACGCAGTCCGACTTGCAGTCGTTCGAGCCGCATGCTCCTTGACATTGCGAAACCCACTCTTGGCAGACAAAGTAAGGCAAGCTCAGGGAGTACTCGGACACATTCGGTTGCAGCTGGTTGCCACAGAGGCAGCCATACTGAAGCGTCTCCTGATGAAATGGTTAGAACGGTCAGGCGTTGCTCGTGTAAGAAGAAGCTCGCATACAGGATCACACGTGTTGACCAAGGTCGTTCGGGGCTCCGTCTGTTGGCAAATGAGTGGGCATGTGCTCTTCTCCTGCGCACACCAGTTCTCTGGAGTGGATGGTCAGTGTCGTTTGAATACTTTGCCAGAATGCCAGACTGAAGTTTCTTACTTCTGTTGCTGATGGGCACACTAGACGGGTCGATGTTGTAGTCTGCGTTGGCAACGGCGGAGAGGGAGGCGGCGGCAGCTAGAACGGTGGCTCGAAGGGAAGGCATCGTGGTGTATCGCGGGCCGGTCTTGAAAACGTCGAGAGTGACAATTGTTCGCAAGCTGTTTGTTGTTGTGATGCTGAGGCCAGCGGGCGTGCTCACAATGAACAAGTGCAGGCAAATGTGCAAGCAGATGGGATGTATGTATGTAAATGGGATGTAAATGGGATGAAATGGCGGAAGCGAGCGACAGGAAAGGGGCGGGGAAAAAAACCAGTTCAATGAAACGCGACCAACGCTCCGTTTTGCATGAGCAAGAGCCCGACGATGCAAACAGTAACGACTGGAGAATGGAGACGGTAGAAGAGAAAGGAGGAGGGCACCCCGGTCATGTTATAACATCATACGCCGCTAATTCTCCGTAAGGTCTGGCTTGTTCACGGATTACGGAGTAGTCTGTACTCCGTACGGATTACGACGGATTATTACTACACAGATTGCCAAGTGCCACGGGCCAAGCCATGAGCAGGGGGACGGGCGCGGACGGGCGATCTGATACATGAAAATGCACACACGGACAAACCGCCAAATGCTAACTGGTCAACGAGGAGCCAACTCAGGGCCAGGAAATGCAGGTCTCAGAATGCATTCTATCATCTCTCCCTTTGACTTTGGCTTTGCTTCTAGGCTCCCTTTAATAGCAAGCGCCTGCTGGCTGACCTTTTGTTTTCGGATGCACTAGTGGGAGGCAGTGATTTTGGAGGGCTGGGCCCAAGAGAACAGAATGGCTCAATCAAATCTTGGTCAAAGTACAGTGCGTAGCCTCCTATCACGGTGAGTCAGTGAGGGAGATGCAGCCATGGCGCAGATCAGATGAAAGGCACTCTGAGTATACACTCACGCCGAACACGAGGCTCGCATGATGCATCCAGCATGTCGTGCAGATTCCCGGTCGAGCACTTGGCGCCACAATACGGAGTAGCAACCAGGGAATAGCTACTGGGGAATAACAAAGGTAAAGGCGTCGAGTTTGCGAGGCTGCCCCACCCGCCAAGCCACCGGTCCCTAATTCGGGGACAGTTGCCGCTATCATGATATTTCGTAAAAAGCTGGACACGATACGAACTTCTTCTCGTCACGCACCGTGTCTTTTAGCGCTTGCCTGTCGCTACCTACCGCCGCAATCTTCCATTATTGTGTACCATCATTGTGCTCATCTAGCGTCGCACAAAAAAAGGCGGGACTACTACCACTACCTGTCAAATAATCCATGCTTCTTATGAATTACTGTACAGATTACGGAGTAGTGGGTCATCCTTATTATTCTTCACAACGTCAGAATTTCATCGAGCCATGACGCTTTGAGGCTCGAGCCAACAAGCGACTGCGATTTTTCTCCCCAACGATTCCCGCCACCACGCAGTATAGGCATCCCGGTCTCGGGAGCAGACACAGCTTCTACCAACAAGCGATTCAGCCTCGAGTCACACATGGCTGCATGGCGTCGGCGGTAGGCAAGGACCAGGTAGCCCGCGACTCTGGGGGCATGGCTCCGAATGCTGTGGTACGGTTAGAACACGATGCTGCCACATGCCAGATGGCGAGTCACGATAGCCAACGAAGCGATGACGACCGAACGGTCTCGCCCAGAGTCTCGACCAGCTCCATCAACTCCCCGCCGTACTGGATGACGACGGGGAACCATCAGCGAAACCGCTCGGCCGATTCGATCCCGCCTGTCGGTGCCATCACCTTGCAGGATAACGATACTAGTGAGCATGACGATCGGAACAAGGCATGTTGGGCCAAAAGCGTCGAGATTATCGATCACACAGTCGTGAACGGCGGAGCTACAAGCATTGGAGCGTTTGTTGTTTGGAACGTTCGAGTCGAAACCCTCAGTGTACGTCACCGACCCTCACTGTTTGATCATTGTGCCGGAGAAATATGCTCATGGAAATCCTATCATGATAGGGAACCTATATGAACATTCGTAAGCGATATTCCGAGTTTGACGATTTTCGCGGCAAGTTGGTGAAAACGTTTCCGAATTTCAAAGCGGCAGTGCCATCATTGCCTCCAAAGAGCTTGATATCCAAGTTTCGGCCTAAATTTCTAGAAAGAAGAAGAATAGGTCTCCAATACTTTCTGAAGTAGGTTCACATTTCCCAGTACAGCCCGACAAACAGGGACCTGGTCTGTGGGGAAGACGCTCACACTGCATGACATAGTTGCATTCTTTTGAATCCGGAATTCTCAGGATCTCCGGTGCTCAAAGAATTTCTGTTTTCGTGACGAGGTGGACAACCCGGTGGGCAAACGATGTTGATGAAAGGCAAATGTGGTTTGGGACATTACTGAAGTCGTAATTGTTTGTGTCATCAAACTAGCTCCCGTTCTAATTTGCCATGCGATATGCTGTCTGATTCGACGCCTCTACGAGTTTCTTGTACTTATTCGGGCTTTTCTGTGTTTACAACTTTTTCCTTTCGGCCGTTTCCCCCCTATGTAGTTTCGACCTCGGGCGGCTATCAGCGGGGCAAAGGTTTTATTTAGCGCTGGGCGCAATAGCAATGTTCATTATCTTGTTTCATGCGCAGACTGTCTTGCAATTTGCAATTTTACACGGTAATAAGTCAAGCGGAGCCAACAACAAATGCTTGTACGCTTCATCGGTGACTTTGCACATTTCTCAAAGCCCGTCACTGATCAGGCCCGTCCCTAGCTGGGTGTCCGATGCACTCTATACCTCTATACTTTCCGCGCAAGCTCTCAGCCTCAAACGATGCCTCCAACGTCACAACGGTCCGGCTTCTACGGAGTAGTAAATGGTTCGCTTCGTTCTGGGCTCAGTCGGGCTCAATCGGGCTCAGCGCAGCGTCTCCGCCACGGCAACGGCTGCGGGCGTGTTGCAGAGGGGCAGTGCAGTGGGGCTTGGCCATGCCATTGAATCATCAAATTACATACGGATTACAACGGACGATATCCGAGTTGTGCGAGAAGCTGGCAACTTGGTGTGGCAGCGGTGGTGAGACCCGGGATGCATCGTGGCCGAGCATCGACTCTGCCTCGCAGCTGCCAGCAACACATTTTGTAGATAATGAAGCCCATGTCCCACGCGTGTCCCATGACAGAAGAGTGCAAAAGCGGCCATCTGCCCCTTTTCTCCTGCAGTGGCGGTTTTCTGTTCCCCGATCAACTGTTTTTTGGGGGCATACATGTAAATCTTCCCGACGACGCAACGATAGTTGTACTCCTCTGCGTCACCGTCGCCCGTCCCCGCCGTGGAACAGGCTTGACGGGCAGATCCTTGAAACTCCACGTCTTGGCGCAGTCCAAGTAATGACCGACGGCCCCCGATCGTATGCTACTTTCCCTCTTTTCCATCCTAAATTCAACTCTTGGTTATTAGTATTATTTTTCTTTGCGGCAGCGGCTACGGCCACGACTCGATATCGACACATTTTCCGCGCATATATCCATGCGAACAGACATTGCATCAGATTCAGCCATCGTCGTGGAATCCCGAGGATTCTCGAGGAGCCTCAACAGGAACATCAAGGCGGTGGCACCACTCAGGGAAGAGTTCCTCCCCTGCGCCCTTCGCCTCTCCTCTTGACCCGCCCACCCAGAGTCAGACCCCTAGTTCCGCTAGATGACGCCAAGCCCCTCTAGTAGAGGAGGGCATTGTGGAACGAGTAATTGCGTCTTCAAGATAGACTGTTTGTTATGATAATAGACGCGCTGCAAAAAAAAAAAAAAAAAAAAAGCGCCATCTTTGATAGTGGGTGTTCGGAATTATCGGTGACCCACCGTACAACGGACGAGTAGTACAATTAGATGAGACGACCCGTGGGACCATGTCGTCAACTGACAGCGCCATCTCGTTCAGTGCATCAGTCCCCAAGACCAAAGAATACATGGACTCCCTAGTTTTGCCGTCGCGGGATCGTTTCCAGCAGATCGCTCAAGCTCAAACGGAAAAAGAGGTCGAGGCCCGGCGCAAAGCTAAACAGCATTGGCGGCACCTGTCGACATCAACATCAGCGTCAACGTCAGCGTACGAAACCCAAAATCACAACCGAGACAACGAGCGAGCCCAGGCAGCCCAAGTCATCCAGAAGACGTTTAGAGGCTACCGCGCCAGACGAGAACTCCAAGGTCATGGCTTGAGTGCGAGCACTCGATGGGTGACGGCAGTTCGAGAAGCACAGTTTCGCCAGAGTACGAAACCCCGCGGTTCCACAAACGACGAATCAGCCGTCAAGAATGGCAGGGTCCTTGCATTGGAAGATGCCGTCGACTATCGACCAGTCAGCGCACGACAGAAATGGAAAAGGGCGAGTCTGGTAGCTCGTCGCGCAGGACATGATGACTCGGACTCGGATTCGGACTCGGAGGGAGATGGCGCGTTGTTGTCCCCGGAAGAGAAGACGGCAATGAAAGAGCGCAAAGAAAAAGCCAAGGCTGAACGACGCCAGGCTGCTCGCATGATGGGCCTGCAATACTTTTTGGAAATGGTGGACTCGAAACATCGATACGGAAGCAATCTGCGCATGTACCACGAGGAATGGAAGAAGTCAAAAACCACGGAAAACTACTTTTACTGGCTGGACTATGGCGAGGGCAGGAACGTGGAACTGGATACTTGTCCTAGGGACAGGCTCGAAAGGGAACAGGTGCGATACCTGTCCCGGGAAGAACGGCAGTACTATCTCGTTCGTGTGGGCGCAGGAGGACGGCTATGCTGGGTCAAGAACGGAGCTCGAATCGACACGACGGAGCAGTTCAAGGACAGCATACATGGCATCGTGCCAATAGACGACCCAACACCTGCCTTCAGCCCCGGAGGCGCAGCAAAAGACGTGTCTCCCGTCGACAACGACAACCGTTCTTCCGGTTCCGAGTCCTCGGCCGAGTCGAGGCGCGAGGCCGACAGAGCAGCTAAATATGCTGACCCGGGCTTCGATGAGTCCAAGGGCATCAAGAGAGTGACGCACATCTCTGCATCCACCATCTTCAACCAACTTCTGCGCAAATCCGTCAGGAAGAACACTTGGATTTTTGTCGCGGATACCTCCTTCAGACTCTATGTCGGCATCAAGGACTCCGGAGCTTTCCAACATTCTTCGTTTCTGCAGGGAAGCCGCATATCGGCAGCAGGGCTCATCAAGATCAAGAACGGACGGCTCAGCTCCTTGTCACCCCTAAGTGGGCATTACAGACCCCCCGCTAGCAACTTCCGAGAATTTGTCAAGAACCTCAAGCAGGGGGGCGTGGACATGTCACACGTGAGTATATCCAAGAGTTACACCATCTTGGTAGGACTCGAGACATACTTGAAAGCGAGGAGGAAGGGCAAGGAATTGATGTGCAAGTTGGCCAGGGGCAAGAATAAGGTCCTCGCCCCAGAGGAAGCGAAGAAGAGGGAGGAGGCAGAAAAAGATAAGAGCGAGAGCGCAGCAAAAGAGAGGGAGTTCTTGGAGAAGAAGAGGGGGGAGGAGGAGAGGAGGAAGGCCCGGATGGGGCCCGGGGAGAGGGTCTTGGAGAAAATTAAGAGTTTTCCGGTTGGGGGGAAGGCTGGTGCTTGATTGTGCTTGATTCGGACGAGTGATTTTGTCATTCTCATGTAATACCCCTTCTATTGCAAACCATTTTGGTTGGCGCCGCTTCACGATGCATTTGCTGCCGGTGGGTTTGAGGTCGTAAACAGGCTCTGAACAGGCTCTGAACAGACGTCATGCAGGAGTGGTCTGCATTAGCGCGCCTGTGCGATGCGACAAAGATGACTGGTCCCGCTTTGTATACAAGTTCTAACAGCTCATCTTGTCCATCACCAAGAATTGCACACCGTGCCCCTATTTGTTCGAGAGGAGCACATCTCTTAAAGCAAGCTAGAGCAAAATCCGGTGTAGGGTAGCGTCATCCTGAACTTGCCATGACGGCAGCTGCAAAACAACAGACGGGCGTGCGGAGGCTGTTCGCTCAGGGGCTCTTTCCACTCGAGCACTAAACAGCCAGTCACTGAGTCTACCGGCGCAGTCGCTAAAAGGGCCTCAAGGGCCCCAGAATTAAAAACAAACAGAACGCACAGAGTACAGCTTCAGCGCCTCATCGCGCACAGAGCAATAAAGAAAGCGTCTGATCTGGTAACCATCCCTCACATTGACCCGGTGCAGTCAACAAAAAAACACCATCGGAAGAAGAAGAAAAAAAAAATTCGCGTCGTCCTGATTGCGAGACTTGAATCTCTGCAGGCGGAGACGGACAATGCCAGGCCTCGCCAGCATCGCCAATGGCCTCCGTCACCCGCTCCAACCGGCGAGCTGAGGGCCTTCATCATCCCCATCACGCCCATCACCACCACCTCAATGCCGGCCACAATCATCATCACCCCCTCACGCGCGGCGCCACCCCCCCGGTGGAGCTGTTTGCTACTAATGAAGGTGGCGGAAGAGGTCGTCAGAAGCGAACCCTCGAGCCGGCCGATCGCGACATCGATGCTTTGAAGCCCAAGAAGGCGAGAATCGCCGTCGAGATTCTCGCGCGGCAGCCGCCGCCACCCATGCAAGGTGTTCGAAACATGAACATACAACCTCCGCCGATTCCGCGACCGCCAACCATCGTGCCTGCCCCTGCCCCTGCCATCCCGCTGTCAAACACCACAAACACCACCACGGATAAGACGATACCGAGAACTACCATTCCACCACCGCCCCGACCATCTACAATTCGTCCACCACCTATTGTCACACCAGCTGCAGAATCACATCACCACGCTTCATCTCAGCTACCCTCCCGTGCTGGCGGGCCATCAAAGCCTGCTGGCGAGGAACAAAATCTTACCAGACACCAAGCAGCCAAGGCCATCAATGGCATCAAGTCTGAACAAGACCGGCTGCAACCGAAGCCTGCGACGACACGCGCCCAAGGTCGAAAACTTCGCTCGCAAGAAGCAACTCGGTTCAAGAGTGACTTGTCTGCGTATTTTCCAGATTATGACGAGGTCATTGGAAATGATCCCAAGGAGCAGCGTACGTTCTCTCCAAATTTCTTCTCCTACACGCTGCTGCTTGCGTTTGCGGCTTGTCGGCATTTCGCCATGGAGCACGGTGCTGACGTGACGTCTAGATTTGCTGAACCTGGAAACCCCGATTGTGGTGTTTGACTCGAACGCTCGGCGTCCGGCTCCAGACATACAGCGAGGTGGTGCTCGAGCACAGCCACAGATCAACTCTGCCTGGGATTTTCCAGTTCGAGGGTACGGTGACTCGCTGTATACGGACGTGTTTGATTCGCAAAGAATCGATTTTCGATTCTTGGAAACCCAGCAGAATAGCAAGAAATTGGACGATCCATTACCGGACAGCTTGTTCGAGCCATCACATAAACGGTCTGAAAGACTGGAGCGATCAATACGAAATACTGAAAAGGGTCGAGCTCAGCACGAAAAGGACCAGATCATACGATTGCTCGAGGGGCTCCAAGGCCATGATTGGTTGCGGGTGATGGGAGTAAGTGGTGTTACAGAAACAAAGAAGAAGTCCTTTGAGCCAGCCCGCAAGCATTTCATTAAAGGCTGCCAAGGCATTCTGGAAAAATTTCGCACATGGAACTTGGAAGAAAAGCGTCGCAAGCTCGAGAAAGAGAAAGCTATTCTAGCTGAGCAACAAGCAGCATTTGAACAAGAGCAGCAACACGAGCAAAGAGCGCGGCCGAAAAGCGAGATCGAGGACTCAGCGGATGAAGGTGCCACAGAAGAGACAGACCTTGACCATGTCGCGAGTGAACTGAATCGGGACGAGGTTTACGTGATTGAAGATTCGGAAGAGGTTGTAACGTCACAAAGCGACACGAGTGATGCTTCCCCTGCCAAGCAGTTGCGTCAGGAAGCTTTGGCGAGATCGCAACTGGCTGCAGCAAATTCGAAAAAGCCAAAAGCATCCAACCGATCAACAGGCCCAAAGCATGTAGACCCGCCGAAAGAATTCACTTCATTCTTCCGTAAAAAGCACGAGCGCGATAGTTCGTTGAACCGCACACGACGCACTGGGCGAAAGGTGCTTGCCTGGGGTCACCCAGTCCCGGACATGGACGAGGCAGACTTTGTTCTGCCAGAGGAGTATCGTGACGAAGACCTCCTGAAGTCCCGGGCACGTAAAAAGCGAAGAGACAAGCGCCACAGTCGACCGTGACTGTCCCTTGGCGATGTACTTTATTCTCTTTCATTATCCACGCCTCCATGTACAGAGGATAGAGGAAGTCGTGTGTGTATATGTGACTTATCTTGGGCATGGCGTTGTGGTGTTGGCGGGCCTCTATCTCTGGCAAAGACAAATTGTCAGGCGTACTTTGATGTAGCATAATTTCGATGGATATATTTCAGTTGTCGATTTCGGCTCCGGGAAATATATAGGTATGGCCAAGGTGGTGGCGTTGCGGCCCTGATGATGGAGTTGATTTGAGAGGGTAGCATGAGCCAACTTGCAGGATTAAGCAAGCTTAGCTGCCTAGGTACTAAAGATACCCCCCATACTCCGTACAACTCGCATTTAAAATTATGTATTGGTTAGCAGCGACTCAGAACCTTTTAAATGCGCATTCGCGAAAACGCACGGTTTCCGTTGCAGACGAGCTCAATGCAGAGCGCTAAGTCGTCTGCTTTACTCTCTCTCTCTCTCTCTCTCTCTCTCTCTCTCTCTTTTTTTTCCCCACCAAGGTTTGCATCTACACCATAGGTGAACTTGAGCTTTACAAGGTATAGAGTTAAGAGCCGTAGAACGCCACAAAATGCGGAAGCAGCACGCAGACACGATATGATTCATGCCACGCCCCATTTTTCTGGTTTTCGCCCGGCAAGACATCGGCCCACTTCTGCTTGTGTCCGGCAATTCGATGTGGCCCGCCACAAGCAAGCAAGCTCGCGAAATCGCATCTCGAACCCAACTTCCCCCAAACCACGTCACGAGGTGCCTACATAAATAAGTCTTTGCCGCCAGCCCGCCGCCAGCCCGCCCATCTCTCTCTTGCAGCTGAAGCTGCCACGCCAAGAAGGGTTGGATCGTGTCTCGCTGAATATCCATAGAGTCGATCCGTTGACCCTCCCAAGCCGACAGACCTCATACAACACCCTCTTCGATGGTCGACGCCCTTCTCTCTTCTCATGCGCGCAACCGATTCATTGCGGTTCTACCCTTCTTCGAATGCCTCTGTGACGAACCAGTTCAGGACGCTCGCCTAGGCGAGGCATCTGAAGACTGAGCGCGCAGTACACTGCGTGAGCAAGAAATCAAGAAATTGCGGCGTCATGTCGTTCCTCGACGATGCTGGACAGCACCCGTTGCTGGACGGCGATTACTTACCCCCTATC
The DNA here is from genome assembly GCA_019022495.1 of Epichloe hybrida. NCBI lineage: Eukaryota > Fungi > Ascomycota > Sordariomycetes > Hypocreales > Clavicipitaceae > Epichloe > Epichloe hybrida. Next base: position 259,779 of record JAFEKR010000052.1, read on the forward strand.
AAGGACGATCCGGTCCAGGAATTTTTTGTCATTAAGCAGGAAGTTAACTTGGACGTGAACTTCCGCGAGAGACAAATTAGCGGCACCACCGATCTCTACATCGTCATCTTCTCCGACAAAATCGAAGATATCTGTCTCGATGCTGCAAATTGTGAGATTGACACCCGAAATGTAACGGTTACAGAAATGAAAGAGGTGAATGGTGAGGTTGTTGAGGGCCAGAAACGCAAAGCCGCGACGGAGTACAATGATCCATACAAAAGACTCGTCCAGCCAGAGGGCTGGAATTTGAGAGCCGAACACCACGACATTCGCCGCTTAAGAGCCCGAAATGTCTTTCATAACCGAAAGAACGACGTCCCTGCCGAGAATAGAGAGATCGAGGGTTGTACGCCGGTCTTTGGATCGTTGAGAATTGGTCTTCGTGGAGGGAAAGGGGATCCGGAGCGTCCAAAGCTGATTATTAGAAAGTCTTTGTCGAGTCTGGATTCGTTTGACAAGGGACATAAGCAATTCAAGGTCACGATACCTTTTCTGAACAAGAATCCCCGCGATGGCTTGCATTTCGTTGGAGTGGATGCGCTGGATAATCGATTCACACATGTGTATACCCGTCACTCGATACAACCTGGCACAGCCTCTTGTATATTTCCCTGCGTCGACGATCATGGTGCGCGATGCGATTGGAGGATATCTGTCAAATTCCCTCGGACTCTTGGAGACGCGCTTGAGCAAGCACTAGCTACCCAGAAAGAGGCTGCTGTGAACGGTGCCGACAAATCGCGCGACTACCATGAACGCTCAATGAGATTGGCAGAGGAAGACAAGCTGAGAGAAATGACTGCTGTCTGCTCTGGCTTCTTGATGGAGGAGTCTGTTGACCCGCACAATGATCGCAAGAAGATTATGACTTTTGAGCCGGAGAAGAAGGCGTCAGTGCAGAAGCTAGGTCTCGCGGTTGGCCCTTTCGAGCACATCGACCTATCGTCCGAATTTCGAACCGAGGAAGACGAGGTCAAGCTTGGCATGAGCGCCCTCAAAGTTCATGCTTACTGTCTACCGAACCGTGGCGACTGGGTGAGGAACACCGCGGCAGCTTTGACAATGGCAGCCGACTTCTTCACATATACGTTTGCCAAGTATCCCTTCGGCAACTTCAAAGTTTGTTTCTTGGATGATATGGTGCAAGATACCGTGTCACTACATTCTTTGGCGCTCATAAGCAATCGCTTACTGTATCCGGAAGAGGTCATCGACACAGAAATCGAGACCACCAGAAAGATTGTGTTCACAATGACGTATCAGTGGATCGGCATCAACGTAATACCCAATACTCGGAATGATCTGTGGCTTGTGCTTGGCATAGCTCACTACATGACGGATCTCTTCATGAAGAAGCTCTGCGGCAATAATGAGCATCGATTTCGCATGAAAACCATGTCAGACAGGCTGGTCAAGGCCGATGTTAACCGCCCGTCATTATTCGATCTCGGCCCAAACCTGCACCTGGGGGACTTTGAAATGGAATTCATGGAACTGAAAGCGCCTGTTGTCCTCTTCATACTCGACAAGCGCATGATCAAGGCCTCTGGCGGTCATGGCCTGACGAGGATTTTGCAAAAGTTCTTGACCAAAGCGCAGATTGAAGGCAGTGATCGATCAACAATCCTTGAGACGGAGAAATTCAGAGCCATCTGTGAAAAGGGATCACGATATAGGCTCGAGACATTCTGGAAGGAATGGGTGTATAATTCAGGCTGCCCTAGGTTCGACGTCAAGGCAAAATTCAACAAGAAGAGACTTTGTGTGGAATTGACTCTTAATCAAATTCAGCACCAGGTGGCGAAGAAAGCGTCGGGCTTGGAAAAGGATGATTTTTTACGAGTTGTCAAAGAGCGACGGGCGGATCTGAAGCTTGGCGAGATGCAGCCCCTTTTCACTGGACCTATGACGGTGAGAATTCACGAGGCTGACGGCACGCCGTATGAGCACATTCTGGAAATTCGCGAGGACGCAACAAGGTCGACGAAATTTGAAATCCCCTACAACACAAAATACAAGCGATTAAAGCGAACTCGACGTATGAAGGAGAAACATAGCGCCGGTGCGAGCATGGAGATTACGGAAAATCCAGCAGACGATGCCCTGTTGTATTGCCTTGGGGATGTCCTGCAAGGTCCAGATGATCTGAGAGACTGGGAGCTGATTGAGTGGGACCCTGAGACAGAAAGAAAGATGGACCAAGAATCTTATGAATGGATTCGTGTTGACGCGGACTTCGAATGGGCTTGTGATATGAAACGCAGCCTCGAGCCGTACATGTACGTCTCTCAGCTTCAACAAGATAGAGATGTCGTGGCACAACAAGATGCCATGTTGTACCTGACTCAAGGGCCGTTGCATCCCATTGCGTCTGGCTTTCTTGTGCGGACCTTGATTGACCGTCGATACTTCCACGGTATCCGGACTATGGCCGCGGAAGCGCTACCCCGACAATCCAATATCAAAGACATACCGCTCCTTGGGTTAAGGCAACTAATGAGGGCATTCCGAGAGATGTTCTGCTACGAGCAAACAAATCAGCCTCGTCCGAACGATTTTACCGATAAAAAGCAATATCAAGTCAGGCGTGCAGTCATCAAGGCAATTGCCCAAGTGCGAGACCACACATACCGTTGTCCGGTAGAGGCTCGCCGCTTCATTCTGGATCAGCTGCTATTCAACAATAACGAAGACAACCCCTATTCGGATCACTTTTACATCGCGACGTTGGTGGAAGTACTGGCAACATCACTAATCCCTTCCAAGAAAGATGACTGGCTTTCTCGCCAAAGCAAAGCGCCGGATGATGAAGAAAGCAAGTTTCTTGAAGAAGCCGTGGAGCAGATTGAGCGCGTACTTCGACGCGACGAGTGGACCAATTCTTATCAAAATGTTTGGACAATCGCTGGGCTTGACGCCAAACAGCGACTCATGAAAGCTGAGGTCATACCCAAAAGTTATTCCGAATTTGGACAGTATTTGCTCGATGGAACTCGCGATTTGATTCGAATCAAGTGTTTCGAGGCGCTGGTTGATTTAGGCGCTCTCATGGACCCGACCTTTTTCACTTTTCTTTTGTATGCGCTCATGACGGACAAATCCCCCTTTGTGCGCAACAAGCTTATCCAGGCCGTGGCGAGCGGCCTGGCAGCCATCGCTTTCGGAGAGCACACCAAGGTCGTTAAGAACGAAGCCTCCCTTGAAGAGGCTGAAGATGCACTTCTTTTGGTGCAGGATAGTGCTCAGGAGATCGAGGCACGCAAGGAGATGTTTGCTCGCAAGGAGAATCTGGATGCTGCTCTCAAGGCTCTACGGAAGGAGATGGATGAGACTTATTCGGGAGACGAGAGGCACTACAGCACTGCCATGCGGAAGGCATTAGACCACGTCAGTCTTGGGCGGAGTGAGGTTGACAACTTGCTTGATCTTGCAGCCATGATGTTTGAGGAGGCAGGCAGCTGGGTGCTAACCCTCGCTTTGCCAAAAGCTTGGAGAGCAGAACGACCCGCTCAGAAGTTAGCCGACAGACTCCTTGTTAATTTCAAGGCATACTATAAGACAAAGCCAAAGAACCCTCTACCATCAGCCCCCATACCCTTGGGCCCGCCTCAAACAACGCCACTATCACCACTACCATCAATACCGCCACCACCGCTACCGCCACCACCACCACCACCACCCCCACGAACCTCGTCAATTAAAATCAATACCAAGGCTTCTAGCATACCACAACGTCCTAACCCAGTGCCTTTGAGGAGCGAAACAGACACCATTTACGCCTCCCCCGCACCGCAAACGAACGGTACACCGATCAAGTCCATCTCGATTCCCAAGCGTCCTCGCCCGGAAAATGAGCAGGCAACAACACCTGCGCCTAAGCGGCCTAAGACAGAGTCATCGAGTTTTAGCGGTGACAAGATATCAAAAAGGCGACGAGTTGTCACATTGAAGACGCATAATCCTAAGCGCCTTGCCCTGATTCTTGGGGTGCCCTCGGAGACTTCTTCTAGCTTTAGGACAGCCCTGCCAACAGGGGGACCCAAGGAGTCCTTGCCTGGAAACGTAAAGGATAGTATCGTTGCCAAAGCAAGAAAGCCTCTTCCAACTGGTGACACGGCTCGGAAGCCGTTGCCAGGCAGCAGCGCGTCCCCTGTTCCTCACTCGACGCCCAAAGTCTCCATTGATACCAGGATCGCCACCCCAGCTGCTAATGGCGCCGGGAGTGTTGGCAATCCGCCGGGCAGCGGCACACCCGTCAGTGCTCGGCCAAAGATTAAAATCATCCGGAAGCCGCAGCCTCCCACGTCCTAGGCAGACGCAACAAGCGAGCGACAACTCTGAATAGGCAACCACGACGTTGAGCATGCATTGAAAGAGGGGCCGGGTATCAAGTCACTTCGGTATTGAAGCCGAGGAGGGGCTAGTCACGAAGCGAGGATTCTGAGCTCAGTGTCTTACGGTCCTGCCTTGGAGGGAAAGGGCATGAAAGAGACCTAAGTACTGGGGCTGTGAATGGGAATGCGAAGGGGAAACGGTTCCTTCGGTACAACTTGCTCTACAACTCACCATCTCCTTTCTTGTTCTATGCTTGAAATTGTACTATATAGGGAGGACGCAGTGGAAAGCTGTTTTGGTTTGGGAACCACATGTGGAGTTTGAAGCCCCGAGCGGAGGAGGTTTAATGAAGTCATAATCACCCCAAAAGGGGTTTCGTGGTAAAAAGGTCAAAAAATTCCCTCCGAAAAAAAGGTGTGATGTCTGTGATATCTGTGGCTCATGTCCTCGCCTATGCTCTTCATTGGCCAGCCTCGTCAAAATGCCGATCCCGATAGAGCCCCACGGTCTTATCTAATCGGCACGTGACGCGGAATGACCCGCGGGTGCGGTAGTGCAAGCAAGGCCCATTCACACATCTCGTCACCTTCTGCCACAAGGAGAGCTTCCCTTCCCAAGTTTGCACCAGCGACTTCGGTTTGCGTCGTCTTCGCAGCCCACCCATTTCTCTCTTCCACCTACACACGAAGCTTCTTTTGTCTCGTTTTATTTCCTTCAGACTCTTGGGAGTTTTTTTTTCGATCTTTAGTACTGGGCCATTTGCATCCATGTAGATGTCGCACCCGTCCAGGTGTGCCGACAAGTTGTAAGTCTTTTTTTTTTCCCTGACGCTGACTACCCAGCCAGCTGGCCGCGACCGACTGCGACTTGGAGAGAGACGCAGCATCGATGACGACCTGGGCCTGCGTCACTCCCTGAGAAGTGTATTGCTTCTGAATGAATGAGAATCAATGAGCGATCGTGGTTGTGCTGACGCAGAGGCCGCAGTTAGACACGAGCATGAATAACCAGCATCTCCACGGCCGTACCGGCGGTGCGCCCTACGACCGCGACATGGATGAGCGACACCGCGCCATACAGCAGCATGAAGATATGCGACGTGACCAAGACCGAGAACGTGAACGCGAACGCGAACGCGAACGCGACCGAGAGAGAGAACAGGCCGATAGGTACCAGCAGTCAGGCCCTGGCGTCCCCCATCAAAGCAGTGCTGGTTCCATCCCCATTCACCAACCGGTCGCATCGAGGATCCCCGGCGCCATACACAGCCCTGGTGGTCTACTTGCGAACCATAGTGGCAATGCGCCTCCGTCGGCTGCTTCTCTTGGCGCATCGTCGGGAGCCATCAACTTTGGGGGGCCACTGCAACATGGTGGCGGTAACGGACAACAGGGAGGTGCTGGATCGCAGCATCAGATATACGGTCCGATGAGCCACTCACAAGCGCCTCCGATTGCTTCGCAGCCTGCGACGAGCTCGGGAGGCCCTGGATTTGGGGCCGGCCCTCTCCAACAACAAGGCCAGCAGGATGCTCAGCGAGCAGCTAAAGGCGCCACTGCGGCAATCGTCGGCGTGACCCCTGGTGGGCATCAGATCCCAGGTGGGATCACGCAAGGTCAGCAACCTATTTTGAATGTGAGTTTGGTGACTTCTTATTTTCGTGATTCGACCGGGACAGAAGTGGTTGGTTGCTCGGGGAGAAGACAAACTTGGAACTTGCGGAGGTTCCGGTCCGGATCGAGGGGGCTGGTGCGAAGTAGGAGCATCTGAGGATGTGCGCGCTCATTCCAACATCAGTTGCTCTTTACTTTGTTTGTCCTACTCATTTCAAGTCTGTACCGGTCCTTTCGTCGCCATCGCTGCCACGCTTGTATGTGGATGATATTCCTGGATCCCGGCTTGACGCATGGATCAGTTCTTTAGTGAGATGGAGCAGGGAGAGCTTGAGCAGGGTGTTTGGGGCAGATGGCGGCCCGGGTTCGCGGTGTTCGTAGTCGGAATCTTCGAAACCGTCCTGGCTAGCGGCCATCACGCCCATCAACTTTGGGACCATGACGCTAGTCTTTGGCCAGTCTATTTCGCTCTCACCATACAAGCCGCATCCATATTCTGAATATGCAAACATGCTTCCATTATCAACGCTAATATGACTTCGCAGGACGCCTTGACCTACTTGGATCAAGTCAAGGTTCAGTTTCACGACCAGCCTGATGTCTATAACCGATTCTTGGATATCATGAAGGATTTCAAGAGTCAAGCGTATGTTCCACGGTCACGGTGTCTTGACAGTTTTTGAATCCTGTCATATACTGACACTTGGCTAGAATTGACACACCGGGCGTCATCAACCGCGTTTCCGAACTCTTTGCCGGCCACCCCAACTTAATTCAAGGGTTCAACACTTTTCTACCTCCAGGGTACAGAATAGAATGTGGTGCCGGGAACGATCCGAATACGATTAGAGTGACGACACCCATGGGCACCACCGTACAGTCCATTGCAGGCCGTGGCCCAGACGGACACGGGGCCCCCCCTGGCCAGCCTTTGTTCCCAGAACGTGGCGGTCAGTGGCAGCAGCAGCAGCAGCGCTCTCAGCACAGCATCGAAAGCCCAGAGGCAAACTTTAGTACCCCTGCCCAGAATGGCGCCAGTCTGTTTGTCCAAGCTGCCGCTCAAAGTGCCGCTTTCGATGCAGTTAATTCGGCGCAGAGAAGCGTAAATCAGGGGTCATCGGGAAGCGCAAACGCCTCGGGCGCTCGACAGACCCCAGTTCCGACATCTGCCTCGGGCGGAGCAAACGCTGGTGCTGGCACCCAAGCAAACATGGAACGGCGGGGTCCTGTTGAATTCAACCATGCCATTAGCTATGTCAACAAGATCAAAAACCGATTTCAGGATAAGCCAGAGATATACAAGCAGTTCCTCGAGATACTGCAAACATATCAGCGGGAACAGAAGCCCATTCAGGACGTGTACGCTCAGGTCACAACACTCTTTAACGCTGCCCCGGATCTGCTGGAAGACTTCAAGCAATTTCTCCCCGAATCTGCCGGACAAGCCAAAGCCACCCCTGGTCGCGGCGAGGAAGGAACTCCTGCTGGCACCAGTCACACTCCTCAGCCTGGCGGCCAGAAGATGCCGCCTCTCGGTAGTTTTGCTCCGCCTCCAAGTGCTAGCAAGGACAATAAGAAACGTCCACGAGGCGATAAGCAGGCTTTACCTGCCGAACCTGCCGTTCCCGATGCCAGCACAGTAAACAGACTCGCACAAAGCACTGTCAACGGCAGTAATAGCAAAAGACCGAAGATCAGTCACGCAAGGGCCACTGGTGGTGACCTGTCTGTCATCGAGCCCACGCTCACTCCTGTGATGCCTGAGCCATATCCTCCCCGCTCGTCTGTGACATCCAACCAAGAAGAAATTGCTTTCTTCGAGCGAGTCAAGAAATTCCTTAGCAATCGATCTTCCATGAATGAGTTCCTAAAGTTATGCAATCTGTTTAGTCAGAATATTATCGATCGGAACACCTTGTTTCACAAGGGTGCTTTATTTATTGGGGCTAACCCAGACCTGATGGCATTCTGGAAAACCTTTGTCGGCGTGGACTCGCAAGATGTCGTCATCGAAAACCAACCGGCCCCCCCGATCGAGAAATTATCATTGAGTAACTGCCGTGGCTACGGTCCTAGCTACAGGTTGTTGCCGAAGCGGGAGCGCCTCAAGCCCTGCAGTGGTAGAGACGAGCTGTGCAATTCAGTCTTGAACGATCAATGGGCATCCCATCCCACATGGGCCAGCGAGGATTCTGGCTTTGTTGCCCATCGCAAGAACCAATTTGAAGAAGGACTTCACCGGATCGAGGAAGAACGCCATGACTACGACTTTAATATTGAGGCCAATTTGAAGTGCATTCAGCTTCTGGAGCCGATCGCCCAGCAAATGCTTGCCATGTCTTCCACCGAGAGGGAGGCTTTCCACATGCCTGCTGCCCTCGCTGGCCAGAGCACTTCGATATTCAAGCGCATTTGCAAGAAGATATATGGCGAGCGAGGTATCGACGTCGTAAACGACATGTACAGCCACCCCTTTGACGTGGTCCCCGTTCTTCTAGCTCGAATGAAACAGAAGGATGAGGAATGGCGCTTTTCGCAGCGTGAATGGGAGAAGGTATGGCATGCGCAGACGGAGAACATGCACCTGAAAAGTCTCGACCACATGGGCATCCTTGTTAAGTCCAATGATAAGAGGAACCTCACTGCCAAGCATCTTGTTGATGTCATCAAGACCAAGCATGAGGAGCAGCGCCGCGAACGCATCCACAAGGGTAAAGCACCTCGCCACCAACTGGTCTGGGACTTCAGCAACAAGGAGGTTGTTCTCGAGTTACTTCGCCTAATGATGCTGTACAGTATGCATAATGGTCAGCATAGCACCCAGGAAAAGGAGCGCATTCTTGACTTCCTGGAGACGTTTGTACCCGCATTCTTTGACCTACCAGAAGAGATGTATCAGGATAAGCTTCCCAAGATGCAGCCTGACTCGGGTGAGGAAGAACTGGAGGATTCGACTCCTGCCGAACTGACCAATGGTCGTAGCCGCCGTAATGGCAGGAAGGGTGATCTTCTCAGAGGTGTGCTGGACCCCGGACGCAACGGCAGCAAGCCCAGGAGTCAGAAGGAGGATAGCGCAGCATCAGGGAGCAAAGAAACCACACCTGACGTCACTTCGGCCAATGAAGAAGACATGGCCGATGCTCCCGAGGAGGCCATTGTCCCAGAAGTCTCGAATGAACGCTGGATGCCAACCATACCCAAGCCTGTGGTTGTTGGTGGGGATAATGCTCTCCTCGATGAGGGTGGTGAGTTGAAGGCGGATGGTTTCTTCACTCGCCCTTGGTACAACTTCTTCTGCAACCAGACCATCTTCGTCTTTTTCAACATCTTCCAAACGCTCTACAAACGTTTACTGGACATCAAGGAGAGCAAAGCAATCGTGTCCGGGGCCATTGAACGTCTCCACAGGCCCAAGCCTGCCAGAGACATCGGCTTCACTGAGAATCACATGACGTTCTTTGAGCCCACGGACGACCCTGAAGCGTTCTGGCCCAAGACTGTTGAGTTGATTGAGGAGTATGTAACTGGTGACATTGATGAGAACAGATATCAAGATGTCTTGCGTCACTACTATCTCAAAAACGGCTGGAAGCTGTACACCATTCAAGACCTTCTCAAATCGCTATGCCGACTGGCGTTGACTTGCAGCAGCACTGATGCCAAGGAGAAAACGCCCGACCTGATCCACCAGTATCTCACAGGGCGGGAGAAGGAAGAGACAAGCTATCAGACTGAAATTTCGGCGAGAAAGTTTGCCGAGAAGTGCGTCAAGGACGGCGACATCTTTGTCATTTGCTGGGTAAGTTGGAGCAGCGTCATCTCTACTTGTTTTCAATCAGTTGTACTAATGTCTGGTAAAAAAAAAAAAAAAAAGTTCCCCCAAAGCGCTGAAGCCACAGTACGTTGGCTGCAACGTGATGAGACGACATTCTACATGGATGAGATGCAAGTTCGTGAGCGTTGGCAGTATTACATCTCGTCATTTATTCGAGTTGAGCCAACGGAGGGCATCCCTCGATCCAGACTGCAAAAGGTGGTTCTCACTCGAAACTTGCCATCTGGGGATGCAGACTCGGATTCGGACGAAATTCCCAAGCCGCTCTCATACAGTGAGAATTTGACGACGAGCATCTGCCTGAAGAGTTCCAAGATGATCTGGGCCCCGGGAACGTCGGAATACTTCATCTACGATAAATCTCCCAAGACTCAGGAAGAGCGAGAGCGTCGCGCCAAGTTCACCAGAGCACTGAGCGCTCACCGAGAAAGCAAGCTCCTGGAAACAATGGTGTACAAACCTTGCTGGGCCAAGGACATGAGTCAAGAGGAAATCCAGGAAGAGAACAAGAAGTTCCGTAGATGGATGGATGACGGGGTAGCACCTCTTGGTGGAGATGTTGAAATGGATTGAGCCAAGGCAGCACATGGCAAACATGTGTTGATGATGACGGACTCGATGGACTTTTATCCCTTCCGAAAAGGGACGGAGATGCCAGTGGAATAGCCGGAGCATGGGAGTGTTTTTATACCAGGGATTTGTTTATTGACGCCATGTGTAATTTTCTGCCGCTGCGTAGTATCAAGGATGCCTAGCAATGGCGGGTCGGATGGGAATGCATTTGTAGTTTTATAGTTTACTTGTCGGCTGGTTTCTCAGAGCTCAGAGCAAGACTTGTTCATGCGTGGTTTGTGATTTGGCGATGTGACTGACGGTGGAAAGAACCACCCACCCTAATCGCCCCTGACCCCCTTCCCTCGACCCTGCCCGACCAGAGGCCACAATTTAACCGCGCAACCTCTGGCTTCTTTGGCAAAATTTGATTCACGACCGAGCGACCACTTGAACACGATTTGCGCCTTCAAACGGATCCCGTACTCTGCGCGTGAACTGCCCGCCGCCCTGTGTCGGTGCTCCATGCGGCCATGTTGGTGGCAATCACGACAATCACGACAATTACCAGACACTACGGTCCGTAATCCACCACAAATCAACACCGCTACTCCGTACGATGCGCTGCACTTCTCTTCTCGCCCCCCTGCTCGTCGCTGTGCCTGCTTTGGCGATACGTGAACTCGCCGATGACGACCTTCGCAACATCCCCTCTCCCGGAGACGACTTCGATATCCATAAGGGCAAGCTCCTAGCTCCCATCCTGATCCCCCGCGTGCCCGGCACCCCCGGAAACGTCAATGTCCAGCAGCATTTTGTCGACTTCTTCAAGTATTCTCTGCCAAAATGGGAATTGACGTGGCAGAATTCGACGCAAAAGACGCCGATCAGCAAAGGACTTCCCTTCTCCAACCTCGTCTTTCGACGCGACCCACCCGGCTCCCGCCCCGGTGACGTGTCGCGATTGACACTCGTGGCACACTTTGACAGCCTGGCTGATCCCCCGGGATTCATCGGTGCCATCGACTCTGCTGCTCCTTGCGCCATGCTGATGCACGTCGCGAGGAGCATTGACGAGGCACTGACGGCGAAATGGAACAAGACCGAGGAGGAGGAGCAAGACGACGACGGGTTGGACGAGAAGCACGGTGTGCAAATATTGTTCTTGGATGGGGAAGAGGCGTTTGTGAAGTGGTCTGCTACCGATTCTCTCTATGGAGCGAGGTATGTTTGATACTGCTCACGTCGATTTGATACATGGCGAACTGACCCGATGCTCGCCGCCACAGATCTCTTGCTGCAGAGTGGGAGTCACAGTATCATACACCGACATCCCTTCACCGTACCCCTCTGGACTCAATCAGCCTCTTCGTCCTGCTGGATTTGCTTGGGACCGCTGAACCGAGCGTACCATCATACTTTTCGCCTACGCACTGGACATACCAAAGCATGGCTGCCCTGGAAAAACGCATGCGACATCTCAACTTACTCGAATCGAAGCCCGATAAACCCTTTCTGTGGGATTCCCAAAAGGAAGCCGAGCAGTTCCATCACTCAGGCATTGAGGACGATCATATTCCCTTCATGCTTCGCGGCGTAGACGTACTTCACATTATTCCGTCACCTTTTCCTTTTGATATATGGCACAAGATGGCCGACGACGGAGAGCATTTGGACTTGCCCACGGTAAGAGACTGGGCCAAGATTGTAACCGCATTCACGGCAGAGTGGCTGGATTTAGGCAATCATCTACCGAAAAGGGTTCCTTTGGCTGAGCCGCGGAGTGAAAGTTGGGGATCGACATTTGGCAAGAGGTCGGAATTGTAGGCATTATGTGATGATTGCAACATGAGCGCATGCTTTTTTGATGATGGTATGGCGGCAGGGCTACGATATATTCATGTGGAAGCTTGGGAGCGTCTTGGGAGCGTAGACCAGATGGCGATTCAGCTGTTAGGTTACGATTTTATTTTATTTTCGGTCATGACACAATGCTACTTGTCCAAGGAAACAAGAAATACATGTTTATCCTTGTGTGTTTCGTGACGGGGCTTGCCAATGAACAGCGTACAGTTTGCGCTCACAATTGGTACTGTAGGTTGTGCTCGCCCGGCCAATCAGCTCCGCCCTCTCGCAACCACGTATCCCCAAGCTCCTGGGTAGCTGTCCTCTTTCAAGCAACGAGCGAAGCGAAGCGACGACGACGACTCTCGCCAGCAACAAGCACCACGACCACGACGACCACCACTACCACGATGCGCATCTCCATAGCTTCGACGGTAATTGCTTTGGCAGGGGCTGCTCGTGCTGCATCAGTCTGGACTTTCTCCGATGCCTCTGTATCAGTCGGCAAGGCCTCCGAGAAGGCGGTTGAGAAGTAAGAAGCCAATCACGCACCTTTGACAGCGGTGATGTGAGGACCAAAGTCAGCAATTGCACGGGCTCGCTAATTTCCGTCTCTCTGTGCAGATTCACCAGCACGAACCGAGTCAAGAAGACAATTACTCTGGGTCACCAGGAGACACTCAAGGTGTCATTAACTACGAAGGAGGGCTCCACGGCCAAGAGGCCGCATCAGGCGTTCCTCGTTGTCAGAGAGGCGTCGGGCCTGGAAGCACCATTTCCACTCACCATCAGCGAGTCTGGAAAGGCTGTAGTGCAAATCGTATGTCCGCAAAAAAAAAAAAAAACAGCCATATCCAAGGGCCGCTGGCTCGAGTGACGTGATGCAGCTGACCAGCCTGTGATGCAATTCAGTCTCAGAAGGACCTCCCCGCCCAGTTGCTCTCCTCGCAGCTCCCCCTCGAGGCCAGCCTCATTCTCGGCTCCACCGGCTCAGCAAAGGGCTCTGTCACGCCTGTGTTCGACATTGAGGTCAAGATGGACCCGGGCCATCCGACGCCAAGCAGCCCGGCGGCGCCTCTGCGGTACGGCAAGCTGGGAGAGATTCATCACATCTTCGGGGCTGATCCCAAGAACCCGCCCAAGATTGTGTCGCTTGTTTTTGCGCTGGCTGTTCTGGCCACCGTGCCCGCTCTGTTTATCGGGGTAAGCAAGCCACCAAGTTTTTTTTTTCTTATAACTCGAACGATGGATGGTCAAATATCTGGGCAAGTATTCCAGGCGTGCTGCTAATGGATCATCAGTGGACCGTACTCGGCGGCAACTTGTCCCATGCCTCAAAGGCCATGGGCAAAGCGCCGCTCTCTCACGCGCTCTTCTTCGGCTCCATTGTGGCCATGGAGGGCGTCTTCTTCCTGTACTATAGCGCCTGGAACTTGTTCCAGACGCTGCCTGTGATGGGTCTTGTCGCTACTGTTGCGTTTTTCAGCGGCACGAGAGCCCTTGGTGAGGTGCAGGGTCGACGACTGGCTGGAGAGCGATGAGTTGTCACCTTTGCATGCACTGCAAGTGAAGATGAGTTGAAGGGGGAAACGGACGCATTGACTGTATCACGCTGAGTCAATGGCCACGTTCATGGGAGGATTTCTTTCACCTGGGCGCGCGAGCGATGGGGATGGGGAAAAAGGCATATGCCGTCAATGTACAATACGAAACAAAAGGTCTATGTATGCCGACTTGAAGAGCTGTCAGCGTAGAAGTACTCGAGACTTGTCCTAGGCATGTGAAATGGAATGGTGACACCAACACCAGCTGAATCCCCGATGATGCCGAATGACGGAGCTAGAATGTGACTGGTGAAGAGAAGTGACTCGCTAATATAATTATATGATTTATATGAAAAGGTCCTTTCGCCTAATATGGCTGGCTACCCACGGACGAATATTATGTCAAGCTCGTCGTTCTAATCCAGCTAGCCAGAGGTCAAAGCCATCATTTAATCAATGGCTCCAGGTCACATGCTAGCCACATGCCTCGGCAACAGGCCAGGCCGGCCTTTGTCAATCGTAGCACGAAACAGCTTCAACGTCGGCATCTGCGACTCCCCCCATCCAGCCCTTCACTCTCAGACAATTCACGACGCGGCTCGTTGTCTGCATTCCACGATGGCAGAAAGGCAAGTCGGCTCATTCAAGTTTTTTTTGCACGACACCCTTTTGATTCAGTAGGACTCCCAATGGAAGCTGACGGGGGGAATGTTGGCAGCGCGCTTAGGTTTCCTTCGATCGAGGAAACCATGAGGCATCCGGCGTACCGGTCCGCCGTGTGGGCTCTCGAGCCTCATTCGCATGGCAAGCTGGCTGTTGCGAGGGACAGGGGTGGGCCGACGGATATATACTGGGAGGTTCACGGGTCGGGACCTACCAAGCTGGTTGTACGTCGTTTTGCTTGTCCGTTTTGCTTGTCCCCCTTTGCTTGTGTCCCTCTGGAATTCCACAAAGGGACTAACGTTTTGTTGCGAGGGAAAACGCGCGCCCAGCTCCTCATGGGCCTGGGCGGAACACTGACGTCGTGGCAAATCCAAACGCTCTACTTTGGACACAGGCACGCCGACACGTACTCGGTGCTCGTCATGGACAACCGCGGCATCGGGCGCAGCGACAAGCCCCTCGGCAGGTACACGACGTCGTCGATGGCGCGCGACGTGGTCGAGCTCATGGACCACGTCGGCTGGGCGGCGCCGCGCCAGATCAACCTCGTGGGCATCTCGATGGGCGGCATGGTGGCCCAGGAAGTGGCCTGCCTGGTGCCGGGCCGCGTGCAGTCGCTCTCCCTGCTGTGCACGTCGTCGCGCGTCGAGAGCGGCGCCGACAAGTCGCTCGTCGCGTCGGCCTGGGGCCGCCTCAGGCTCTTCCGCCCCTTCAAGTCCGAGGGCCGGGACATCGAGGCCATGGCCACGAGCATCTTCACGCCCGACTTCCTCGCCGCGCCCGACACCGCCTGCGACCCCCTCCCCTCGCCCGCCACCACGCCCATGTGCGGCCCTGCCCCTGCCGAGAACACCACCGCCCCCGACGGCGGCGACGGCGAGTACCCGCGCTTCGCCTCCAACTTCCAGCGCTTCCAGGCCCTCGAGCTGCACAAGCGCCGCGCCCCCGGCCACTTCACCAGGCTGGGCTTCTTCTGCCAGCTCATGGCCGCCGCCGGCCACTGCAAGACGCCCGCCCAGCTGGCCGCCATGGCCGACGAGGTCGGCCGGGACAGGATCCTCGTCATGCACGGCACCAGGGATGAGATGCTGGTCGTGCGCAACGGGGAGCGCCTGATCCGCGCGCTCGAGCCGGCCGCCGCCATGGTTGTCGACGGCCTGGGCCACGCGCCTATTTTCGAGAGGGCCGCCTGGTTCAACGACTTGCTGCACGAGAAGCTGGGCGCCTGGGCCAAGTTGGACTTGACTTGATCGTGCGTCGTGGCACTGTCAGCTGTGTACTTGTGCCATCGAAGGCGGTGCTTCGTTTACCTGTCATGTAGCCTTAGGACTTCACTCGCTGACTCGTAGCGTACAAGTTGAAAGAATGACTATTTTCTCGCAAGCCCTTGCCACCTGTCTTCTAAACCCTTACTAATGTATAAGGCGCTGTGCGCAATGACGTGGCCCATAGGGCAGGCGCGGCGGCAGGTCTTAAGTAATTATAAGGTGCAATGTTGGCAGCGGCTAGCATTGACGGATCTTTTGGTCTATTAGGGAATTCTAGCAAGCCTTCTGGTTCTTACATGATGTCTTCTAAACCCTCAACACCGTCTTCTGAACCCTCACCACTGTCTTCTAAGCTCTTCTCACCATCTTCTAAGCCCTCACCACCGTCTTCTGAGCCCTCACCACCCATCTTCTAAGCCCTCACCACCGTCTTCTACCCCCTGAGCAGCCCGCTCTGCACGCGCAGTAGCTTCTTCTACTGCTTCATGGACTCGTCGAGCCGCTTCCGTGGCCTCAATATTGGCTAGCTGTAGTGGCGAATCAAAGCCATGATCCGTAATCCAAGACTCCATAAACGTGCTAGGCAAGTAACATCGACTTTCGCATGTAGCGCCCTAGTGTTGGAATAGGGCGCTGGGTATAGAACTTCGCCCATGTATCCTCCTATCCCCCCCGATTGACGCACCCAGAAAATATTGCCCACAATGTGACTTGGTTTCTTCGTTGACTGTCGTGTGCCATGTGCATTGGTATACAAATGGCACAACACCTTCGCCTTGAGACCAAGCAACATTGTGGGCAATATTTTCTCCCTTCACCTCGAACAGACGGCTTCCCGGGAGGGATGGGAGGATATACCTGGGCGGGCGCCCCAATAAGAGGGGGCGTTTGTACAGCAACCCCTCTGGTGCAAGGAGCATCCCTTTGCTAGAGAAGCGGTTTAGATATCCGCTACTAGGCACTGATCTGTATGAGAGAATATAATGTGTTAGATCAGTCTAGTATCATGATTTCCAGCTATTTGCTTAGCTATAAGGAGGGTTCTTGCATTACCTTTGGATCTGCTTCCTCCGGTGTTCGCTGCGCTGCTAGAAATAGCTCGTAGAATAATCCTAGTATTCTTCAGGCCATCCTGTGATGATCCAGGCTTTGCCTAGACCTGCCTAGACCTAGCAATATAGGTGTCAATTGAACAAGTAAATGTTGGCTTGTTCAATGCGTATTCCTTTGTTGTCGTGACCTGGCGCAATTGAATCGGGCACATGACCCGTACGTGTGGGCGCTGACATCCGCGATGGCCCTCATCCCATAGAGATCGAGAGGCATCTTGTAGTGTACCCTTTCATGTCAGGAGCATGAAGACAGAGAGGGCAGAGAGGGCAGAGAGGGCAGGGTATAAGGGAGGTGTCAAGGTGCAGATATTGGAGATGGTTTATTCCCATTTGTGCGAGCTATTGTGGGTATAATCCCACGTCACGTGCTGTGTCTGCAGGAGGACGCCCCAAGCTGTGACAAGTGGGCTCCAAAGACAAACTACATAGGGAAAGCGGCGGATGCACATTTAATTTTTGACAGATACATATCGTGTTTAGCGTGTTTCGAGCTCCAATGCTGAGAGGTGCTGGCCGGCAATAAAGTGGAGAACCCGCAGCCTCCAAAGTCCACAGCCGCCAATAGTAAATTCCCCAACGATGCATCGCAACAACCCATCGATAATCCCACCTGGTATTCATCGTCATTCCCAACCACAGCATCGCCAACATCACAGCCAAAATAGCACATCCGCCACCTCCACCACCCCCAATGCCAGACCACCTGCCCTCATCCTTCGACTCAGACGAGTACGTACCACCCACCAA
The DNA here is from genome assembly GCA_019022495.1 of Epichloe hybrida. Taxonomy (NCBI): domain Eukaryota; kingdom Fungi; phylum Ascomycota; class Sordariomycetes; order Hypocreales; family Clavicipitaceae; genus Epichloe; species Epichloe hybrida. Next base: position 277,335 of record JAFEKR010000052.1, read on the forward strand.
GTGATATCCCGCACCCACAAGCTC